>JAWMAR010002134.1:0-53569 GCA_036785375.1 Leucoraja ocellata
CTCCTCTCCTCCTCCTCTCTCTCCCCATCTCCCTCTCCCTTCCACTCGGCCCCTCTCACACTCTACCCCTCTCCCTCTCTCTCTCTCCCACTTTCTCCTTCCCCCTTTCTGCCTCTCTCCCGTCACCAACTTACTCTCACTCTCTCTCACCCCCTCTCTCCATCTCTCCCTCACTCTCCCCCTCCTCTCTCCCCCCTCTCTCTCCCTCTCTCTCCATCTTCCCCTCCCTCCCTCTCTCTTCTCTTCCCCTCTTCCCCCTCTCTCCTCCTCTCCCCCTCTCATTTCCCCTCTCCCTCCCCCTCTCTCCCACCGCTCTCCCTCTCTTCACCCTCACTCTCCACCTTTCTGTCGCCACCCTCTCTCTATCTCCCCACCTCTCTATCTCCCCCTCTGGCCCCCTCTCTCTCACCCACCGCCCTCTTTCTCTCCCTCCTCTCTCTTCCCCTATAACTCTCCCCTCTCTCTCCTCCCCTCTCTCTCTCCCCTTCTCTCTCATCCTCACTCTCCCTCTCTCCTCTCTCGCTCGCCTACTCTCTCGCTCGCACCTCCCCCTCTCTCTCCCCCACTCTCCCCCTCCCCCCCCCTCTCTCCTCTCTCTCTCTCCTCTCTCTCTCTCTCTCTCTTCCTCTCTCTCTCTCTCTCTCTCTCTCTCTCTCTCTCTCTCTCTCTCTCTCTCTCTCTCTCTCTCCCTCTACCCTCTCGCTCACTCCCCTATCTCTCCCTGTCCCCTCACTCTCTGCCCCTCTCTCTATCCCCTTCTTTCTCTCCCTTGAGTATAGGAGCAGGGAGGTTCCACTGCAGTTGTACAGTGTCTTGCTGAGACCACACCTGGAGTATCGCGTACAGTTTTGGTCTCCTAATCTGAGGAAAGACATTCTTGCCACAGAGGGAGTACAGAGAAGGTTCACTGGACTAATTCATGTGATGTCAGGACTTCCAAATGTAGAAAGACTGGATAGACATGGCTTGTACTCGCTAGAATTTAGAAGATTGAGGAAGATTTAAAAGATCTTATAAAAACTTACAAAATTGTTAAGGGTTGGACAGGCTAGATGCAGGAAGATTGTTCCCGATGTTGGGGGAGTCCAGAACAAGGGGCCACAGTTTATGGGTAAGGGGAAGTATTTTAGGACCGAGAAAAGCATTTTTCACACAGAGAGTGGCGAATACATTTATTTACAATCTTTGATAATTTGGTTCACTCTAACTGGTGATTGGGGGTCAGTGTTGATCTGAGGCTGGTCATGGTTTAACTGGATTGGGTTTAAACCAGAGGGTATCTGGGGACTAGATTTAAGGTGATTCCACAAATTTAGTGCTCTTTTGTGGATATTTATTATCAGTGGGCATTTGCCTAATTCCTCTCTACATGCGTTTGTTGGTGTTTTCCTTTTGAT
Source organism: Leucoraja ocellata (assembly GCA_036785375.1). Lineage (NCBI taxonomy): Eukaryota > Metazoa > Chordata > Chondrichthyes > Rajiformes > Rajidae > Leucoraja > Leucoraja ocellata. Next base: position 1,398 of record JAWMAR010002134.1, read on the forward strand.
ATGGAGGATGTTCCGACAAAATTCCGCACTCCGTTGTGTGTATTTCCCATTTCCCATTGGTGTATTTCCCATTTACTCTAACTATGGTTACTGAGCGGACCCCATACTTCACTACCATAAAGCGCAATAGGCTGGATTACACCGTCAAATATTTTAAGCCAGATTTTAATTGGAATTTGCATATTGTAGAATCTTATTTTTATTGCGTACAGAGCTCTTCGAGCTTTCTCTTTTAGTGCATTCACTGTCATATTAAAGCTCCCGGATGCTGAAACAGTTAGACCACAGCTCATAGTGTGTTCGATAACTACCATTGAGAGTAAATTTGTATTTATCTTCCTGACACCTGGGTCTTTTCTGAAAAATCATGATGTTGGTTTTCTTTAGATTTACTGCCAGGGCCCAATTTTGGCAGTACTCATCAAGTAGGTCCAACTGTTGCTGCAGTCCCTGTTCTGTGGGGGACAGCAGAACCAAGGCATCTGCATAAAACAGGGATTTTACCTCTCCCTCCAGAAGACAGAGGCCGGCGCTGTGCTCTGGTCCAACTTTACTGCCAAATCGTTGATATATACATTAAACAGTGTCGGGCTCGGATTGCAGCCTTGCCGGACGCCTCTTCTGGGCGAAGAGATCAGTGCGTTTGTCCACAATTTTAACACCACATTTATTATTCAGATACATTGATTTGATAAGGTCATATACCTTTCCTCCTATACCACAGCCGAGGAGTTTGTAATAGAGCCCTTCATGCCAAATAGAGTCAAATGCTTTCTCAAAGTCAATAAAACGCAAATATTTTCCCATTTTTCACATGTTTTTCAATGAGAGTGTGGAGGGTATAAATGTGATCAGTGGTACGGTGTTTTGGAAGAAGCCGATTTGGTTTTTACTGAGAATGTTGTGTTTGTTAAGGACATCCTTTATTCTGTTGTTTATGATTCCGCAGAATAACTTCCCTAGGCAGCTACTCACACAGATGCCACGATAATTATTTGGGTCTAATTTGTTTCCACTCTTATAAGCCCTTGACACGAAATATAAGGGAAGTGAGCTGAACATAGTATGATGTTGAACAGCCTAAGCACTATGTCCTGCATCTTCGGAGTGCTGTACTTGAGCGTTTCATTTTTGATGCTGTCTGGACCACAGGCTTTCTTTGAGTGGAGAGATAGTGATTTATTTGTGTGGTCAGTTCTTCAATGTAATTGGGATCGAGAGGGTTTTGATAATCTTTAATTACTGTTTCCAGTGTTTGGAGTTTTTTCTTTGATATGGGAATTATCTGATTTTATTTTATTTTATTGGGATGTCTTTATATAGATTTTTGAAGTGTGCTCTCCCTTTTCCCTTCTCTCAACCGACTTCATCTCTCTCCCCCTCACTCTCTCTCTCTCCCACCTCCCTTATTCCAACACTGAACCCTCCTTCCTTTCCCCCTCTATCCCCCCTCCCTATCCCCTGTCTGTCTCCCCTCTCTCACCCTCTCTAACCCCCCCCCACCGCTCCTCTCTCCACCCTCTCTCCCCGAGATCTCGTTCCCCGTCGCTCGCCCCTCGCTCCCCTCTCTCCCCTTTATCTCTCCATCCCCCTCTCTCACTTATCTCTCTCTTCCTCTCCCCCTCTCTATCCCCCCTTTCCCTCTGTCCCCCTCTCGCTCTGCCTTCCCCTCTCTACATCTCTCCCCACTCTCTCTTCCCCTCTCTCCCCCATCTCTCTTCCCCCTCTCTCTCTCACCCTATCTATCTCCCTCTATATTCTATTTGTTTCTTCCTGCTCTTTCTCCGCCCCTTTCTTTCTGCACTGCCCCCGCCCCCTTTTTCCCTCTCCCTCCACCCTCTCTCTCTCTCTCTTCCCCCTTTCTCTCTTCCATCTCGCCACTTCTCTCTGTTCCCCTCTCTCTCTCTCTCTCTCTCTCTCTCTCTCTCTCTCTCTCTCTCTCTCTCTCTCTCTCTCTCTCTCTCTCTCTCTCTCTATCTATCTATCCTCTCTCTCTCTCTCTCTCTGTATATATATATATATATATATATATATATATATCTTTCTCTCTCTCTCTCTCTCTCTCTCTCTCTCTCTCTCTCTGTCCCCCTCTCTCTCTCTCTCTCTCTCTCTCTCCCCCTCTCTCTCCCTCTTCCCTCCCTCTCTCTGCCTCTCTTTCTTTCTGACCCTCCCCTATCTACCCCCTCTCCCTTCTCTCTATACCTCACTTTCACCCCTCTCACTCCCACTCTTTAGCCCCACCGCCTCTCTATGTCTCCCTCCTCTTCTCTCGCTCTCTCCGTTTCTCTCTACCCTCCCTCTTTCTTTCCCCTCTCTCGCCCCATCTCACTCTCTCCCCACCTCTCTCTCTCCCTCTCCCCCTTCTCTATCTACACCTCTCTTTCACCCCACACTCTCTCTCTCTCCCCTCTCCCCCTCTTTCCCTTCTCTACCCCCCTCTCTCTCTCCCGCCCCTCTCTCACTCGCCCTCACTCGATCTCCCCTCTCCCCTCTTTCCCTCTATCTCCCTCTCTCTCCTCCCCTTTATCCCCCTCTCTCCCCCGTCGTTCATTCCCACCTCTCTCTCCCCCCTCTCTCTCCCCCGCTGTCTCCCCCTTCCTCTCTCTCCACCCCTCTCTCTCCCCCTCTCTCATCCGCCCCTCTTTCTCTATGCTCTCTCAACCCTCTCTCCCTTCCCCCTCTCTCTCTACCTTCTCTCTCACCCCTCTCTCTCCCCTCTCTCTCTCTCTCTCTCTCTCTCTCTCTCTCTCTCTCTCTCTCTCCTCGAACTATGGTAAATATTATCTTCTATATTAATGTATTTTATATAATCTGTATTTAACAGTTTGATTAGGCAGTGGGCCTCTCAGACCTTCTGGTCACACAGGTCATTTGCTCTTTCTCGATGTCACATTCTTGTGAAGTGTCGTAATGACATCTCAGGATTTATGGACTGTTTATAAATCCAAGACCACAAGGCTGGAATAATAATGGATTCTCTATTAAGTTTGATAGTTATTACATATGTTGAGATAAGAGGTGATACATTTGAGCAGGTTGTATCTTATATATATATATATATAAGATACAACCTGCTCAAATGTATCACTTTCTTAGATACACACACACACACACACACACACTAACATATATATATATATATATATATATATATATATTATATATATATATATGTATCTAAGAAAGTAACTGTTTTGATCTGAGATAACTCAGTTGTCTACAGATATAAACATCACTCGAGTAATGCTGTCCGTGTAAAGGCAAAGCCATAAAGGGGTCCCACAATACGTTTAGAATTTCATCCCCTTGAGACAACAAGAAAGGCGGTGGGTAGGTGAGCTGGCGAAGGAACAATTATCAGAATAGGAGATGTGTGTTTGCAAAGATTAAGCAACTTCATACTTTTAAGGTTTATGATACAAGATAATGTTAGTTTAACTATGGATTATAATGAGATAATCTGGGAAATATATTGTGTTTTAATTAGGATTATAAACATTAGACCCCTGTGTTTAGATCTGTAGTTTAGGAGGTAACGGTCTTTCCCAAGACCTATAGAGTTTAATGGGAACTATGTCTTGTTTATATAACATGAGTGACCACTGTAGTTCTTATGTTTTGAGAAATGGGTTCTGGGAATTGTCCACTATTCAACAAAACAAAAACTCATATATCAGGCTGTTATTCGTCGATTACAGCTCGGCATTTAACACAATCATTCCCTCCAAGCTGGTTACCAAACTCGCAGAACTGGGTCTCTTCGCATCCCTCTGCAATTGGATCCTCGACTTCCTCATTCACAGACCACAGTCTGTTCGTATTGGTGGAAATGTGTCAGCCTCGATAACAATCAGCACGGGAGCACCTCAAGGCTGCGTGCTCAGCCCCCTGCTGTACTCACTCTATACTCATGAATGCGTAGCCAATCACAGTGCGAACTCCATCATCAAGTTCGCTGACGACACAACTGTTGTGGGGCGTTTCACTGATGGGGATGAGTCCGAATATAAAAGGGAGATCGAGCAACTGTCCATATGGTACCAGCACAGTAACCTGGCCCTCAACACCAGCAAAGCCAAGGAACTGATTGTGGACTATGGAATGAGTAGGAGGGGGACCCACAGCCCCATTTATATCAACGGATCGACGGTTGAAAGGGTCAAGAGCTTCACATTCCTGGGCGTGCACATCTCTGAAGATATTTCCTGGTCTGAGAACACAAATGCAATTATCAAGAAAGCTCATCAGCGCCTATACTTCCTGAGAAGATTACGGATAGTCGGATTTTCAAGGAAGACTCTCTCTAACTTCTACAGGTGCAGTCGAGAGCATGCTGATCGGTTGCATCGTGGCTTGGTTCGGCAATTTAAGCGCCCTAGAGAGGAAATTACTACAAAAAGTAGTGAACGCTGCCCATTACATCATCGGCTCTGACCTTCCTTCCATCGAGGGGATTTATCACAGTCGCTGCCTCAAAAAGGCTGGCAGTATCATCAAAGACCCACACCATCCTGGCCACACACTCATCTCCCTGCTACCTTCAGGTAGAAGGTACAGGAGCCTGAAGACTGCAACAACCAGGTTCAGGAATAGCTAATTCCCTACAGCCATCAGGCTATTAAACCTGGCTCGGACAAAACTCTGATTATTATGAACCCATTATCTGTTATTTGCACTTCATCTCTTTATTTATTCATGTGTGTATATATTTATATCATGGTATATGGACACATTTATCTGTTTTTAGCAAAGCTAGAATTTAATTGTCCTATACAGGGACACATGACAATAAACTCACTTGAACTTGAACTTGAACTATTCATGGATTTCACTTTGTTGGAATGAAACGACTGAACAAATAAGTCAAATGCACATGGCAAGTCGAGGGGCCACAAAGGGGGTGTCATGTCTGCCTTCATCAGTTGCAAATATGGAAATGTACAGGGACGGAGGGGGCAAGTGGATGCAAGTGATTGGCTGGTAATGAGGGAATGTTGGCAAATGATTGTATATGGAAATGTAACGGGTGGAGCATGCTGAGATGAAAATGGTATGAAAAGAGATGATCCTTTGTTTGTAACTCAGAGATTGCTCCACGTGAATTGATGACATGGGGAATCCAACTTTTGTTTGCAAATACAAGTTTAAACCTCTTCGCGTGGCCTGAATTAATTTAAGTATGGAAAACCACAACAGTACTTAATCTTTTCTCCCCGTATTGTCTTTTTGGTTATCTGCTGTTGTTCTTTAAACGTTACCCAAGCTTCTTGCTTCATGCTCATCTTTGCTACGTTGTACTTCTTCGATTTAATATGTATACTGTCCCTGACGTCCCTTGTCAGCCACGGTCGCTCCTTACTCCCCTTTGAATCTTTCTTCCTCCTAGGAATGAACTGATCCTGCACGTTATGTATTATTCCCAGAACCACCTGCCGGTTTTGTTCCACTGTCATCCCTGCTAGGTGATCTTTCCAGTCAACCTTGGCCAGTTCTTCCCTCCCTCATGGCTCCAGCGGTGAAGAACAGGGCGGAGATTTATTAATGAGCCGAAGCACTGAGGTGAGCGGATATTTCACCGCGCTCTTCACCTGCTCCCTGAACTTGTACTGGGTCACCGCGTAAATAAATGTGTTGGTGCAGCAGCTGAGATTCCTCAGCAAATACCCGACGCCGTTAAAGATATATTGAGAATCATTCAGATCAGTTCCAATTCCTGTGATCTGATAATAGACGAAGTTTACGACCACCGTAAGCCACAGGAGGATGAAGCTGCCGGAGATGGTGAACAGTAAAACCATAGACCTCCTCCTGCTCTCCATCTCCGGGTCACTGCGGTTCTCCCCCTTGCTCTCACCCCGCAGCCCCTTACGGACCCGACTGGCCACTAAAATGTGGCGGACTGTCAGAGCGTTGAGCAGCAGGATTACAGCGAAAGGGAGGAACGGTGTTAAAACCGTGTCGATCCAGTCAAATGTCACCCACCCAGCGTCAGTGTAAATACTGTCCACCGTGGCACAGTCCCACGGGATATTGTCGATGATTGTCCGGGGTTCCAGTGTGAAGTATCGGGGAAGGTTTTTCAGACAGAGCAGAACGCTGGCTGTTGCCAGAACCACAGCCGCAGTTTTCCCGCTGCAATATTTAGTTTTCAGCTTCTGGCAACAAATGGCGACAAAGCGATCAAAGGTGAAAGTGACGGTGAACCAGACAGACCAGTCTGTAGCTGCAAACCTCAGTACTTCGTTAACACGGCACACAGGGGTGATGGACAGGAAACTCCAATAAAAGTAATGATATCGGATCCAATATAAAAGGACCGTGGTGATTAGGACCAGTAGATCGGCCGCTGCCATGGCCACCAGGTAGCGAGTGGTGCAGGTGGAGAGGCCGCACTTTCCCCGGGACAGGATCACAATCGCCACTAAATTCACTGCGGAAAGAAAAGGGGACGGACACTGAGCATTTACTCAACACGGTCTCTGGGGCTGACTGATCACCGGCTCGACTCTCAGCTCAACATTAGGAGTGTCGGAGTCGGTGCGCGGCTGCTGCAAGTTTAACAATGTTAGAGCCGGCTCCGACTGTGCCCGATCTTCCTGCCTGCTTCAGGGGAGATAAGATAAGGCGAAGGGCGGACGGGGTGGGAACGAGCAGCCTCCCGCTACAATAGGCTGGCTGGTCTTTTCTGTAGTGAACGCTGCTGCTGCTCACAGCCTCTGATGAGGCCGCTTTTACAGTTAACCGTGACCGGCCGCGTTTAACCAGGGCTCTGGGAACTCGGCATCTGATGGGGACGAGAAGGCTTCCAGAGAGAAGGCAGGGACAACATGGAATCCGGCAGCAGAGTGGCTCCGTTAATAAATTAATTCTACATTGCGTTCAGTTCAGTAATAACACACACACGCCGGTAGATCCGCGGCCACTTGTCCAGGAGATCGATCCAATTAATGACCAACAGGCTGTGGGTGGAATCCGACTGTGACAGACAGACTCCACAGTGAGACACAGTGTCCACAGGAGCGGCTGTTCACTCTGTTCAACAACTCAGGCACAGTGAACTTCACTATGTGAACCCCTCCCTCCCAGTCACACCGTCCCGGAGAGCTGCCTGTCTGTCCCGAGCACTGGGACAACTCTGTGCAAGGTGCCACTGAAGGCAAGAACAACATTCTAGTGGCTCCTGGCCGGCAGCAGTGAGAGAAAAACAGGGTTAGTTTCAGCTGTCTGAAAATAAGAAAAATCACAGCAGCGTTAATTCACAAATATTTCACTGAGTGGTTTGATATTCTTCACATATTCTTGTACAACGGTCAACAGTTGTGAACGTGTTACATGATGAGATTCAGGTCAACACCAGTTAACACACGGATGGAGTCATAAAACTTGAATTGTTCTGCTCACTTACCAGGGATTCCAACGGCAGCAATGATCACGTACAGGATTTTCTCCACGTCTACATATTCATAAAACCTTTCCCACATGTTCTCGACTCAGCGACGTGTCCCAGTGAGCAACCGGTAATGTCTCGGAATGAAATGCCGAGGAACAACATTCCTGGAGATTTTATACCATTTTTCCGTCTCCACCGGGACAATGAAGTTTCAACAAAGTTTAAATATAGAGATTTTGAAATTATTCGCAAACAGATGACATCAGCCGAGTGAAATCCCTGATGAGACAGACAGACAGGTTGTGATTTATTCAGGGAATTGTTTGACAAACTTCAAATACTGGGAATTGTGGCGATGGATACTGAGGGATGGACATTAGGAGTGGCGAGCGGCATTGTTCCAACAAAGGGTATATTGTTTCAAACTCCATCAGATCCAACTCTCCACCTCATGTTGTTTGTCTGATTTCCTTCAATCGGTTTAACTCAGCAAGGCAATGCCAAATTCCACGGACCCTCTCAGGGCTTCTGGTGCCCAGTTTGAAGGTGGACTGGACTGGGCGACCTTTGTCCACAGGTTGAGGAATTAGTTCAACAGAGCACCTTGGAGTCAAATGCGCCCCCCCCCCCCCCCCCCCCACTGCTTCGCCACTCAATATGATCGCGGCTTCACTGACTGTGACCTGAACCCCCACACTCCCGCTGACTGACCCCGGGAACCATGCATTCCATGCTTGCCTGGAATAGATCTGACTATACCATTGGACAATAGCATTCTCTGTCTTCATCACCTCTGAGGAGGAACGACCCAAAGACTCACGCCACTCAGAGAACAGAAACATTGCCGCCTCAGAATGATCCTAAACCTAAATAAAACGGCGAATGATGCAGCACCTCTCCCTCCCCTCTTTCACTCTCCCTCCAGATGTCACTCTCTCAGAACTTTTACTTTCTCTCCTACGCTTTCTATTGATCTGCACTGGGCTGCCCTCTCTCCGTCCACTGATAGAGTGACACACAGTGAGATAGTACTGATGGAGGGATGGAAATGGGGCAGCACTGACGCAGTGACTCACCGTGGTGGTGCTGATGGAGGGACCCACTGTGGTGGCACTGATGGAGGGACACACTGGTGGTACTGATGGAGTGACACAGTGCGGCGGTACTGAAGGAGCGACACACTGTGGCGGTACTGATGGAGAGACACATTGTGGTGGTACTGATGGAGGGACACACTGGTGGTACTGGCGCAGTGTCACACTAAGGCAGTACTGATGGAGTGACACACTGCGGCGGTACTGAAGGAGAGACACACTGTGGTGGTACTGATGGAGGGACACACTGTGTGCTGGTCATCGGCGGCCATTCGGAGCGAGTTAGACTGTACTTTCCTCTCCATAGGATCGTCTACTTGTGGGTCTGCAAGTTTCTGTACATGGCGTTCCGTGATCCACACACCTTTTTGCAACGTGGGCATTGTAGACTGGCGGTGTTTGGTAGTCGTCGAGCCCCATTCTCTCTCCTTACTGTGCTGTCGCTTTGTTTCTGCGACACGGCGTAGTTCCATTGTGTGTTGTGTTGCTCCTTGCTGCACGGATTTCCTCCAGGAGCACCTGTCCAGTGCAATGTGCTCCCAGTTGTTTGAGGTGATGAGGAATTTCCTGAAACGGTTCTTGATGTTGACCTTGAAGCGTTTCTTTGGCCCGCCGGGGGCTCACTGACCTTCCTTCAATTGAGGGTACAGCATTTGTTTAGGGATACGTGTGTTGGACATGCGCATGACATGGCCAGTCCATCGAAGTTGGTGCTGCGTTATTGTGGTGGTGATGCTGGTCATGTTGGCTTCCCTACAAAACGCTGATGTTGTTGTGTTTGTCATCCCTGCTGATCCTCAGAAACTTTCGTAAGGATCTTTGATGTTATTGTGCCAGGGCTCTCAGGTGCCTGCTGTAGGTGGTCCATGACGGCTCCATACAACAGGGTGGAGAGGACAACGGTTCTGTAGACCAGTAGTTTTGTTAGGGCCTTTAGATCTCAAGTACTGTGGAGCAGTACTGATTGAGTAACTCTCTGGTTCTGAATGGCTAACGCTCGATGGGCCGAATGGCCTACACCTATAACCATATAACAATTACAGCACGGAAACAGGCCAGCTCGGCCCTACAAGTCCGTGCCGAACAACTTTTTTCCCCCTTAGTCCCGCCTGCCTGCACTCATACCATAACCCTCCATTCCCTTCTCATCCATATGCCTATCCAATTTATTTTAAAATGAAACCAATGAACCTGCCTCCACCACTTCCACTGGAAGCTCATTCCACACCGCTACCACTCTCTCAGTAAAGAAGTTCCCCCTCGTATTACCCCTAAACTCCTGTCCCTTAATTCTGACTTCATGTCCTCTTGTTTGAATCTTCCCTATTCTCAAAGGGAAAAGCTTGTCCACATCAACTCTGTCTATCCCTCTCATCATTTTAAAGACCTCTATCAAGTCCCCCCTTAACTTTCTGCGCTCCAGAGAATAAAGACCTAACTTATTCAACCTATCTCTGTAACTTAGTTGTTGAAACCCAGGCAACATTCTAGTAAATCTCCTCTGTACACTCTCTATTTTGTTGACATCCTTCCTATAATTGGGCGACCAAAATTGTACACCATACTCCAGATTTGGTCTCACCAGTGCCTTGTACAATTTTAACGTTACATCCCAGCTTCTATACTCAATGCTCTGATTTATAAAGGCTAGCATACCGAAAGCTTTCTTTACCACCCCATCTATATGAGATTCCACCTTCAAGGAACTATGCACGGTTATACCCAGATCCCTCTGTTCAACTGCACCTATTTTCTATGTTTACTGATGGAGTAGCACACACTGTTGGTACTGATGGAGTGAAACATTGTGGTGATACCGATGGAGGGACACACAGTGGTGGTACTGATGGTGGGGCACAATGTGGTGGTACAGATGCAGTGACACACTGTGGCTATACTGATTGAGTGACACACTGTGGTGGAACTGATAGAGGGGCACACTCTGGTGTTTCTGATGGAGTGACACACTGTGGTGTTTCTGATGGTGTGACACACTGTGGTGGTATTTATGGAGGGCATACTGTGGTGGTATGATGGAGTGACACACTGTGGTGGTACTAATGGTGGGGCACACTGTGAAGCAGTACTGACGGAAGGACACACTGTGGTGAAACTGATGGAGGGACACCCTGTGCTGTTTCTGATGGAGTGACATACCGTGTGGTGGTACTGGTGAAATGGCATACTGTGGTGGTATTGATGGATTGACACGGTGGTGCAACTGATGGAATGACACATTATGCGGTGGTATTGATGGAGGACAACTGTGGTAGTACTGATGGAATGACATACTGTGGTGGTACTGTTGGCGTGCCACACTGGTGTTACTGATGTAGTGACACACTGTGGAGGTACCGATGGAGTGACATACTGTGGTGGTACTGATGGTGGGACACAGTGTGCTGGTACTAATGGAGTGACACACTGTGGTGGTACCGATGGAGTGACACACCGTGGTGGTCCTGATGGTGGGACACACTGTGGTGGTACTGATGGAGACACACACTGTGGTGGTACTGATGGTGGGACACACTGTGGTGAAACCAATGGAGTGACACACTGTGCTGGTAATGATGGAATTACACACTCTGGTGGTACCGATGGAATGGCACACTGTGGTGGTACTGATGGAGGGACACACAGTGGTGGTACTGATGGGGTGACACATTTGTGGTGGTACTGATGGAGGGGCACACTCTCGTGGTACTGATGGAGTGACACACTTTGTTGGTACTAATGGTGGGGCACACTGTGGTGGAACTAATGGAGGAGCACACTGTGGTGTTTCTGATGGAGTGAGACAGTGTGAGTGAGTTTGTGTGCGAGCGTGTGTCTGAGAGTCTGTGTTTGTGTATATGGGGTTGCACGTAATGTCACGGAGTTAAAGGGCTTGACGACCGGAACCACTCAATCCATCTGGTGGACAGCGCAGCTTCCGGTATGTGTTGTTAATACACGAAACATGTAGTGTCCTACCAGTTAAAAATCGCCAAAATGATGAATTTGTGCACTATAAATAATTGTGGAAGTCAGGGTTACCGTGAGAGACATTTATCCTACTTCAGAATTCCAAAAGTGAAGAAAAATGAAGGTGAAGGGAAACGAGAGCTGAGGGGATTACAACAGCTAAACTGCTTGGTGAACATTGGCCGTGCAGATATTGAGATTAAAAATATTGGGAATTATTGGGTCTGCTCACTGCATTTCATCAACAATAATGCATTATTTGTGTTTTTCTTTGATTCCTTTGGTATCCAAAAAGTTTCAGAAGTGATAAATCTGCCTGTAATTTTTTTAAATCGTCCATGATTCTGAAGTGGGTTTTTACATGCAAAAGTAAACACTTCTGAAGCTAAGTATATAATTGAAAAATTCTCCGGACTTACGAGTGGTGCGTGGAAAAGTAAGTTATCTATCATTATGGTTTTGATATGCATATTTGGCAAATAATAAAATTTCCTGACAGCTTAAACACCCACTCCAATAGAATATTGTCAATTTGCTGAGGTATATTATGTCCAATTAACAGCTAACAATCATGCCATTCCTTGGCTTGCATCCGGCTAAATTATAATTCAAACCCACGTACGGTTTGCGATTGTTTTAAGGATACTGCCAACACATCAGCTGTGAGTGACTGAACTGCCATCCCACCAGCCGCGAGTGACAGAGTTGCCAGCCCACCAGCCATGAGTAAGTGAACTGCCAGCCCGCCAGCCGTGAGTAAGTGAACTGCCAGCCCACTAGCTGTCAGTGACTGCACTGCCAGCCCACCAGCCGTGCGTGACTGCACTGCAGCCCACAAGCCCTGATGTAAGCGACCCGCCAGCCCACCAGCTGCAAGTGACTGAACTGCCAGGCCACTAGCCGTGAATGCCTACACAGCCAGCTCACCAGCCATGAGTAAGTGAACTGCCAGCTCACCTGCTGTAAGTAACTGAGCTGCCAGCCAACCAGCCGTGAGTGACTGCACTGCCACCCCACCAGCCATGAGTAAGTGAACTGCCAGCCCAACAGCCATGGCTCACTGAACTGCCAGCCCAATAATCCATTGTCCACCCTCCCCCCCCCTTCTCTCTCAGTCTGTCACCGGTTTTGGGCAGAATTTCTGTCAGTTTCTCAGCTGACAGGCTGCCACGTCTGAGTAATTGCACTGCCAGGTCTCAGTGGCTGAGCTGCCAGCCCAAGAATCCATTTGGCCCACAATGTCCACAGTAGCCATCTGGATACCAATACCTTCGGCCCACAACACCCATACTAGCGCAATAGGACCCCCTCCACTGGCCAACAATATAGGAATAGCTGGAGAGGTGGAATATTGCGTTGGGTGACCAGACCTCCCGTGTGATGCTGGGGCCCAACGGGTCCCACTTAGTCTAGTATCTTACTGTTTTTACTACTACAATAAAGAAACTATTAATCAAGCGACTGTGTTTGGAAGATTTCTATTTCGACGGCATAGAATGTCTCGTGGAGAGCACGTGAGTGGGTTTCGATTATCTCCTGAACCCGTCTTCATCATAGTGACTAAAGGAAAGAATCATTGAAACGGTATGAATATCTGTCACTATAACTACTACACCAGGTTATGTTACTGTCATTACTACTCCACAGTGTGTCACTCTTATCAGTACTACTCCAGAGTGTCTCTCCATCAGTACTGCCCCACACTGTGTCACTCCATCAGAACTACCGCACCGGTTATCACTACATCAGTACTACCCCACAGTGCGACACTTCATCAGTATCATGGCGAAGTATCTCACCACTAAAGTGTGTCACTCCACTAGTGCTACCATACGTGTTATCACTTCATTAGTACAACTGCACACTAGTGACACTACATGAGTACCACACCACGACGTGTCATTCCATCAGTATGCAGCATAGTTTTATCATTTAAAAATATTCGATTTTATCATTTAGAAATAAATTGGATAGGATTATGGATGGGAAATGAATGGAGGGTCATGGTCTGAGCGCAGGTAGATGGGACTAGGGACAAATAAGTATTCGGCATGGACTTGTATGGCCGAGATGGCCTGTTTCCGTGCTGTAGTTGTTATATTGTTGTATGGTTTATGTTATACTGTGTCACTCAACCTGTACTACCCCACAGTGTGTCACTCCACCAGAACTGCTCCACAGTGTGTCATTCCATCTGTACTACCCCACAGTGTGTCACTCCACCAGTACTGCTCCACAGTGCGATATTCCATCTGTACTACCCCACAATGTGTTACTCCACGAGTACTGCCCCACAGTGCGTCATTCCATCTGTACTACCACACAGGGTGTCACCCCACCAGTACTACCCCACAGTGTGTCACCCCACCAGTACTGCTCCACAGTGCGTCATTCCATCTGTACTACCCCACAGTGTGTCACTCCACCAGTACTGCCCCACAGTGCGTCATTCCATCTGTACTACCCCACAGTGTACTACACCATCAGTACTACCGCACCTCATGTGTCATTCCAAAAATACTACCTCTGAGTGTCACTGCATCAGTACTTCATCAAAGTGTTACTCCATCAGCACTACCTCACTGTTTGTGCCTTCATCAGTACTACCCTCACTGTGTTACTCCATCAGAACTAGCTCGTGTTACCACTCTATCAGTGTTACCCTACATTGTTTCACTCCATCAGTACCATGCCGAGGATTGTCACTCCATCATGAGTACATCAGTGCTGCCATGCATTTGATCAGTTCATCAGTACTACTCCGCAGTGTGTCACTCCATCAGTACTTCCCCACAGTTTATCACTGCATCAGCACGACTCCAGAGTGTGTCAGTCCCAGTACGACTTCATAGTGCGTCACATCATCAGTACCACCCCGACGTTTGTCTCTCCATCAGGACTACTCCACAGTGTGTCACTCCGTCAGTGCTGCCACGAATTGTGTCAGTTCATCAGTGAAGCTCTCTTGTATGTCACTACATATGTACTTCCACACATTGTCAGACCATCAGTAATAACCCGAGGTTTGTCACTCTATCAGTACTATCCTCGTGTGTCAATCCATCAGCCCTGTCACACAGTGACAGTCCATCATTATTATGCCACAGTCACCCCGTCAGTACTACCCCACCGTATGCCACTAGATCAGTACTTACACACAGTGTATCACTCTATCAGTACAACCCCACAGCGCATCACTCCATCTGCACTACTCCACAGCGTGGGACTCCATCAATATTATCCCACAATGTATTAGTACATCAGTGCTAGCGCACAGTGTGTCAATCCATCCTTACCGCCACAAAGTATCATAGAAACATCGAAACATGGAAAATAGGTGCAGGGGTAGGCCATTCGGCCCTTCGTGCCTGCACCGCCATTCGATATGATCATGGCCGATCATCCAACTCACTATCCCATCCCTGCCTTCACCCAATACAACCTGATCGCTTTAGCCACAAGGGCCACATCTAACTCCCTCTTAAATATAGCCAATGAACTAGCTTCAACTACCTTCTGTGGCAGAGAGTTCCACAGATTCACCACTCTCAGTGTAAAAAGTGATTTTCTCATCTCGGTCCTAAATACTTCCCTGTTATCCTTAAACTGTGACCTCCTAGTTATGGACTTCCCCAACATCGGGAATAATCTTCACACATCTAGCCTGTCCAACCCCATAAGAATGTTGTAAGTTTCTATAAGATCCCCCTTCAATCTTCTAAATTCTAGCGAGTACAAGCCGAGTCTATCCTGTCTTTCTTCATATGAAAGTCCTGCCATCCCAGGAATCAGTCTGGCGATCCTTCTCTGTACTCCCTCTATGGCAAGAATGTCTTTCCTCAGATTAGGAGACCAAAACTGTACGCAATACTCCAGGTGTGGTCTCACCATGACCCTGTACAACTGCAGTAGAACCTCCCTGCCCTTATAGTTAAATCCCTTTGCTACGAATGCTAACATACTATTTCCTTTCTTCACTGCCTGCTGCACCCGCATTCCTACTTTCAATAACTGGTGTACCATGACACACAGGTCTCGTTGCATCTCCCCTTTTCTTAATCGGCCACCATTCAGATAATAGTCTACTTCCTGTGTTTTGCCACCAAAGTGGATAACCTGACATTTCTGCACATTATACTGCATCGGCCATGCATTTGCCCACTCACCCAACCTATCCAAGTCACCTTGCAGCCTCCTAGCATCCTCCGTACAGCTAACTCTTCCCCCCCAGCTTCGAGACATCCGCAAACATCCGCACCCGTATATATATCAGTCCATCAGTGTTACTGTGCACGGTGTGTCACTCCATCACTATCACCAAAGTGTCACTCCATCTGTAACTCCCGGCAGTAAGTCACTCCATCACTACCACCACAGTGCGTGCATCCATCCGTATCACCACAGCTTGTCACTCCATCGGTACCGCCATAGTGAGTCACTCCATCAGTATGACCACATTGTGTCACTCCATCAGTACCACCACAGCGTGTTCCTCCAACAGTAAAACCTCACAGAATGTCAGCCCATCTGTACTACCACCCAGTGTGTCAGTCCATTAGTACAACCCACAATGAGTCACATCATTAGTACTTGCCTACAGTGCTCACTCTATCATTACTGCTCCACAGTGAGTCCCTCCATCAGTGCCACCACAGTATGTCACTCCATTAGTACCATCACAGCGTGTCACTCCATCAGTATCAACACAGTTTGTCACTCAATTAGTACCACCACAGTGTGTCACTGCATCAGTACTACCACAGCGTGTCAGTCCATCAGTACCACCACACTGTGCCCCACGAACAGTATCACAGCAACGTTTCACGCCATCAGTACAACCACAGGGTGTCACTCCATCAGTACCACCACAGTGACACTCCATCGGTACCACCACAGTGTGTGCTATTCCATCAGTACCACCAGTGTGTCATTCCATCAGTACTAACACAGCGCTTTTCTGCGTCAGTTGTACCACAGTGTGTCACTCCATCAGTATCACCACAGTGTGCCCCTCCCTCTGAACCACCACAGTGTGTCACACCATCAGTTCCACCACAGTGTGTCAATCGATCAGTACCACCAAATAATGTGTCACTCCATCAGATCTACCAATGTGTCCCTCCATCAGTACCACCATATAAATATGTCATTCCATCAGTAGCACCACAGTGTGTCACTCCATCAGTAACACCACTGTGTGTCACTCCATTAGTACCATCTCACAGTGTATCATTCTACCAGTACCAACACATAATGTGTCACTGCATCAATACCACCAAAATATGACAATCCATCAGTACTACCACTTAGTGTGTCACTCCATCAGTACCACCAGAGTGTCGCTCTACAGGTATCACCAAAGTGCCTCATTCCATCAGTACCAACACAGTGTGTCACTCCATCAGAAACACCACAGTGTGCCCCTGCATCAGTTCCACCACAGTATGCCCCACCATTAGTACCAACACAGTGCCCCTCCATCGGTACCACCAGAGTGTGCCCTTCCATCAGTACCACCACACCGTGTGTCACTCCATCAGTACCACCACTGTGTGTCCCTCCATCGGTATCATCACAATGTTTCACTCCATCAGTACTACCAGAGTGTGTGCCTCCATCAGTACCAGCAAAGGGTGTGCCCCCATCAGTCCCACCAGTGTGTCACTCTATAAGTACCACCACAGTATGCCATTTCATTGGTACCAACAGTGTGTAATTCCATCATTACCAGCACAGTGCGTCCCTCCATCGGCTTCACCACAGTGTGTCCCACCATCAGTACCACCACAGTGTGTCGCTCCATCGGTACCACCACAGTGTGTCAATACATCCGTACCACACAGTGTGTCACTACATCCGTACCACCACAGTGTGTCACTCAATAAGCACCACCAAGGTGCGTCTCTCCATTAGTACCAACACTGTGTGTCACTCCATCAGTACCAGCAGTGTGTCATATCCTGTGTACCACAAGTGTCTTTCTGCGTCAGTATAACCACAGTGTGTCACTCAATCAGTACCACTACCGTGTCTCACTCCATCAGTATCAACAGTGTCTCACTCCATCAGTACTGCTACAGTGTGCCCCTGCATCAGTACCACCACAGTGTATTTCTGCGTCAGTCCCACCACAGTGTGTCACTCCATCACTATCACCAAAGTGTGTCTCTCCATCAGTACCACCACACAATGTGTCATTCCATCAGTAGCACCACAGTGTGTCACTCCATCGGTACTACCACCGTGTGTCACTCCATTAGAAGCACCTCAGTGTATCATTCTACCAGTACCAACACATAATATGTCACTCCATCCATACCACCACAGTATGTCAATCCATCAGTACCACCACACATTGTGTCACTCGAACCGTACCACCAGAGTGTTACTCGACAGGTATCATCACAGTGTGTCACTCCATCAGTACCACCACAGTGTGTCCCTCCAACAGTATCATCACAGCGTGTCACTCCATCATTACTTCTACATTGTGCCCCTGCATCAGTACCACTACAGTATCTTTGTACGTCAGTACCGCTACAGTATATCACTCCATCAGTACCGCCACAGTGTATCACTCCATCGGTACCACCACAGTGTGTCCCTGCATCAGTACCACCGCAGTGAGTCACTCCATCAGTACCACAACAGTGTGTCACTCCATCTGTACCATAATAGTGTGTCCCTCCATCAGTACCACAACAGTGTCCCACCATCTGTATCACCACAGTGTGTCACTCCATCAGTACCACCACAGTGTATCACTTTATCTGTACCACCAGAGTGTGTCACTCAAACAGTACCACCACTGTGTGCCATTCCATCAGTACCACCACAGTGTGTCATTCCATAAGTACTACCACAGTGTGTCCCTCCATCAGTACCACCGCCTAATGTGCCATTCCATCAGTAGCAACCCAGCGTCACTCCATCAATACCACCACAGTGTGCCAATCCATCAGTACCACCACACGGTCTGTCACTCCATCAGTACCACCACAGTGTGTCACTCCATCAGTACCACCACAGTGTGTCATTTCATCAGTACTACCAAGTGTTTTTCTGCGTCAGTAATACCACAGTGTATCACTCCATCACTATCACCAACGTGTGTCTCCCCATCAGTACCCCCACATAATGTGTCATTCCATCAGTAGCACCACAGTGTGTCAATCAATCTGTACCACCACAGTCTGTCACCCAATCAGTACCACCACAGTGTGTCACTCCATTAGTATCACCTCATAGTGCGTCATTCTACCAGTACCAACACATAATATGTCACTCCATCAATACTCCACAGTATGTCAATCCATCAGTGCCACCACACAATGTGTCACTCCAACCGTACCACCAGAGTGTTACTCCACAGGTATCACCACAGTGTATCACTCCATCAGTACCACCACAGTGTGTCCCTCCAACAGTACCACAACAGTGTGTCACTCCATCAGTACCATCATAGTGTGTCCCTCCATCAGTACCACAACAGTGTCTCTCCATCCGTATCACCACAGTGTGTCACTCCATCAGTACCACCACAGTGTGTCACTCCATCATTACTGCTACAGTGTGCCCCTGCGTCAGTACCACCACAGTATCTTTCTGCGTCAGTACCACCACAGTATATCACTCCTTCAGTACCACCACAGTCTGTACCTGCATCATTACCACCGCAGTGTGTCACTCCATCAGTACCACCACAGTGTGTCACTCCATCAGTACCATCATAGTGTGTCCCTCCATCAGTACCACAACAGTGTCCCTCCATCCGTTTCACCAGTGTGTCACTCCATCAGTACCACCACAGTGTATCACTTCATCTGTACCACTAGAGTGTGTCACTCAAACAGTACCACCACTGTGTGCCATTCCATCAGTACTACCACAGTGTTTTCCTCGTCAGTAATACTACAGTGTGTCACTGCATAAGTATCACCAAAGTGTGTCCCTCCTTCAGTAGCACCACAGTGTGTCACTCCATCAGTTCTACCACAGTGTGTCCCTCCATCAGTACCACCGCATAATGTGTCATTCCATCAATAGCACAACAGATTCACTCCATCAATACCACCACAGTATGGCAATCCATCAGTACCACAACACGGTGTGTCACTCCATCAGAAGCACCACAGTGTGTCACTCCATCAGAAACACCACAGCCTGCCCCTCCATCAGTTCCAACACAGTGTGTCACTGCTTCTGTACCATCACAGTGTGTCCCTTGATCAGTACAGCTTCACAGTGTGTCCCACCATTAGTACCACCACAGTGTATCACTCCATCAGAAACACCACAATTTGTCACTGCATTTGTACCACCACAGTGTGCCCCACCATCAGTACCACCACAGTGTGTCACTGCATCTGTACCACCACAGTGTGTCACTGCATCTGTACCACCACAGTTTGCCCCACCATCAGTACCACCACTGTGTGTCCCTCCATCGGTATAACCACAATGTTTCACTCCATCAGTACCACCACAGTGTGTCTATCCATCAGTACCACCAGAGTGCGCTACTCCTTCAGTAAACATAGAAACATAGAACATAGGTGCAGGAGTAGGCCATTCGGCCCTTCGAGCGTTAGCCCATCAGCACCAGAGAGTTACTCCATCAGTACTGCTCCACAGTACCCGAGATGTAAAGGCCCAAACAAAACTACTGGTCTACAGAACCGTTGTCCTCTCCACCCTGTTGTATGGAGCCGTCATGGACCACCTACAGCAGGCACCTGAGAGCCCTGGCACAATAACATCAAAGATCCTTACGAAAGGTTCTGAGGATCAGCAGGGATGACAAACACAACAACATCAGCGTTTTGTAGGGAAGCCAACATGACCGGCATCACCGCCACAATAACGCAGCACCAACTTCGATGGACTCGCCATGTCATGCGCATGTCCAACACACGTCTCCCTAACCAAATCCTGTACCCTCAATTGAAGAAAGGTCAGTGAGCCCCCGGCGGGCCAAAGAAACGCATCAAGGCCAACATCAAGAACAGTTTGAAGAAATTCCACATCACATCAAGCAACTGGGAGCACATTGCACTGGACAGGCGCTCCTGGAGGAAATCCGTGCAGCAAGGAGAAACACAACACACAATAGAACTACGCCGTGTCGCAGAGACAAAGCGACAGCACAGTAAGGAGAGAGAGAATGGGGATCGACGAATACCAACCACCGCCAGTCTACAATGCCCACGTTGCAAAAAGGTGTGTGGATCACGGAACGCCCTGTACAGAAATCTGCAGACCCACAAGTAGACGATCCTACGGAGAGGAGAGGACAGTCTTACTCATTCCGAATGACCGCCGATGACCAACACACATTGTGTCCCTCCATCAGTACCAACACAGTGTGCCCCTCCATCAGTACCACACTGTGTATCACTTCATCAGTACCACCACAGTGTGTCCCTCCATCAGGACCGCTACAGTGTGTCACTCCATCAATACTACCACACAGTATGTATCTCCATCAGTACCGCTACAGTGTGTCCCTCCATCAGTACCACCACACAGTATGTCACTCCATCAGTATCACCAGTGTGTCCCTCTATAAGTACCACCACTGTGTGTTCCTCCATCAGTACCACCAGTGTGTCCCTCCATTAGTACCACCACAGTGTGTCACTCCATCAGTACCACCACAGTGTCTGACTCCATCAGTGCCACCACAGTGTCTCATTCCATCAGTACCACCACAGTGTCTCACTCCATCAGTGCCACCACAGTGTATCATTCCATCAGTACCACCACAGTGAGTCACTGCGTCAGTGCTGCCCCATTTCTATCCCTCCATCAGTACTATCTCACTGTGTTTCACTCCATCAGTGGACGGAGAGAGGACAGTCCAGAGTGGGTCAATAGAGAGCGTAGAAGAGAGAGTAACAGTTCAGAGAGAGTGACAGCAGTAAGGATGGAGGGAGAGTGAAAGAGATGAGGGAGAGGTGCTGCATCAATCGCCGTTTTATTTAGGTTTAGGACAATTCTGAGGCGGCAATGTTTCTGTTATCTGAATGTCCTGAGTTTTTGAGTCGTTCCTCCTCATAGGTGATGAAGACAGATAATGTTATTGTCCCATGGTATAGTCAGATCTAGTCCAGGCAAGCAGGGAGTGAATGGTTCCCGGGGTCAGCGGGAGTGTGGGGTTGAGGTCACAGTCAGTTAAGCAGGGTTCATATTGGGTGGTGGAGCAGAGTGAAGGGGGGGGGGGGGGGCATTTGAGTCCGAGTTAATGTTGAACTAATTCATCAACCTGTGGACAAAGGTCGCCCAGTCCAGTCCACCTTCAAACTGGGCACCAGAAGCCCTGATAAGGAGTTTGAAGTAATATCTAATTTGCTGGAACAATGCCGCCGCTCCCAATTTCCATCCCTCAGTATCTATCGCCACAATTCCCAGTCTATGGAGTTTCTCAATCATTACCCTGAATAAATCACAACCTGTCTCACAGGGATTTCACTCGGCTGATTTCATCTGTTTGCGAATCATTTCAACATCTCTATTATTAAACTTTGTTGAAACTTCACTCTCCCGGTGGAGACGGAAAATGGTATAACATTTCCAGGAATGTTCTGGCCCAGCATTTCATTCCGAGAGATTACCAATAGCTCACGGGGACACGTCGCTGGGAAGAGAAAATGGGGGGAAAGCTTTTAGAATATTACGCCGTGGACAAAGACATTTAGAAGAACAAATAAAACAATTAGATACAGATAATGCTAAAGATCCAACTATGGATAAACATAATAAAATCCTATTATTGAAATTCAAGCTAAATAAATTATTGTCAGAGAAAGTTATAACACTATTTCAAGTTACAAAACAAGAACACTTCGAATTCGGGGACAAACCCCACAAACATTTAGCTCGCCAATTGAAAAAACGGCAAAAAGAGAATGCAATACTAAAGATTAAATCAGATAGAGGGGAATTATTAACATTACCCAAGGATATCAATAAAAGATTTGCTCAATTTTACCAGAATCTATATACATCTAAAACGTCAATAGATAATAATAAAGTTTCAGAATTTCTGGAAAATTGTAACCTTCCACAATTAGAATTGAGGGAACAAGAAGAACTGGGAGCAACAATTACTTCTAAGGAGATAGAAGACACAATAAAAACACTAAAGAATGGAAAAACACCAGGACCAGACGGATTCAGTAATGAATTTTATAAAGCCTTTTACGACATAGTTACCCCACGATTACAGAAAATGTATACATACGCTTTTTAAGAGCAAAGCTTACCCGAAACATTAGCAAAATCAACGATCACATTAATACTTTAAAAAGATAAAAACAAAGAAAAACGGCACATATAGAGCTATTGCTTTGTTAAATACGGATCAAAAAATAATAGCGAAAACACTGGCCAGTAGACTAAGCAGGTACGTTAGTAGACTAATAAATGGAGATCAAACAGGATTTATACCTAAGAGACACTCATTCAATAATTTGAGACGTTTGCTTAACATAATGCACTCAAATAAATCTCATGACCAAGAGTTATCTATCATCTCACTGGACGCAGAAAAAGCATTTGATCAAGTAGAATGGGATTATATGATTAAAGTATTGCAAAAATTCCAATTGGGAGAAAACTTCATCGCATGGATAAAACTATTATATAACAAACCTACGGCTAGAATATTAACTAATAATATATTATCCCCGAAATTTGAACTATCAAGGGGCAATAGACAAGGATGTTCATTATCACCACTGTTATTTGCTTTGGTAATTGAACCCCTTGCTGAAAAAATAAGAACACACCCAGATATTTATGGTTATAATACAAAATATTCAAAGAATAAAATATCACTATATGCCGATGATGTACTACTGTACATCACAAAACCACAAATTAGTATACCAAACATATTAAATTTAATTGAGGACTTTGGATCCTTCTCAGGATATAGAATAAATTGGAACAAAAGTGAAATTATGTCAATAAAACCAAAAGACTCAACACATCTCCGGAAATTTCCCTTTAAAATAGCTACAGAAAAATTCAAATATTTGGGAATTGAAATTACTAGAAATTACCAAGATATCTTTAAAGCCAATTATAATCCCTTACTCAAGAAATTGAATAATCTGATTAAATTCTGGAAAACACTTCCGATGTCCTTAATAGGCAGAATAAATGCTATTAAAATGATTTTCTTACCACAAATCCTATACCTATTTCAATCAATACCTATATATCTCCCAAAAAAGTTTTTCAAAAAATTGGACTCAGACATTACAAATTTTATATGGGATTATAAATCCAATAGAATACAAATAGCACACCTTAACAAACGAAAAGAGCTGGGGGGTCTAGCGCTCCCTAATTTTATGTATTATAATTGGGCAGTAAATATTAAAAATATGATTCACCTGCTGGACAATTCTGCCCAGCAGGCGGACTGGATGGTAATGGAAAAAGGGGACTGCTCCCCGAGTAATATAGGAGCGACCATCCTCTCACCAATAAATTTGAATAATAAAAATTATAATAAAAATCCAATTATACATAACACAATTACAACATGGAAACAAATAAAACAGAATTTAAAATTAAGAAACCTATCTCTTTTTATACCAATAGTAAACAATCCATTGTTTAAACCATCAATCATAGACAAATCATTTATACAATGGGAAAGAATGGGAATCAAAACGCTTGAAGATCTATATGAATTGGGGAAATTACTATCATTTCAACAACTACAACTGAAATATAATTTGAAAAATAACCAATATTTTAAATATCTTCAAATTCGTGATTATCTGAAAAAACACACAAAAGACTATCATAATATGCCTTCCGACTTATTGGATGAAGCAATGAAGACAAAGGCGGAATCAGCTAATTTAATATCGTACCTATATAATATCATTTTAAACATAGAAATACCCACAACAGATGGAATTAGAAGAGATTGGGAACAAGAATTAGCTATAAAAATCTCAAAAGAGAGCTGGGATAATCATTTACTACAGGTGCATAAATGTTCGATCAACATACGACATACGCTCATCCAATTCAAAACATTACATAGATTATATTATTCAAAAATTAAATTAAATAAAATCTTCCCTAATGTTTCACCAATCTGTGATAAATGCCTGTGTCAAGAAGCTACCATAGCGCACTCTTTTGTTTTTTGTACAAAAATCCCAAAATTCTGCATATGAAATATTTGATATTTTTTCAAAATTAATCAAAATAAAACTGGTACCAAAACCAGAATGGATTATTTTTGGAATATCGGAAGGTAACCCTGAACTAAACGTGTTTCAGAAGAATTTATTTAATTACGGGCTAATAATGGGAAAAAAAGCTTATACTTAAATTCTGGAAAAATGCGCCCACACCAACAATAAAAATGTGGATATCAAATATGTTTGAAACATTACATTTGGAAGAGATGAGATTCCTCTTAGCCGGTACAGCAGACCAATTCCAAAAGACGTGGTCTATGTTTCTGGACCTATTACAAGTATGAGGTGCAATAGTAATTTAAATAAATAAATAAATAATGGTATCAGGACCTGGTAACGGGAGGTAAAACAACAAAAACAGACTTGGTTGGTAGTCCCCTTTCTGCGGAGTTTAATGTTATAATAGAGCAATTGTTCGTACTTTCTTTTTCTTTCTTTTCTAGGGTATACTTTCTCACTTTACATCCTTCTCTAACTTCTTTTCTAAGGGGCTTTCTTTTCCCAACACTCTTGCACTTCACGACTCTTGTGCACTTTCTTTACTTTCTTTACTTCTATCTTATTCTTAAAGCTCAACAAAATGAAGCGATACAAAAAATGTATTAAGATATATGTGTTGTGTACTATTGTAATTTACCGTACTTCTAATAAAAATAAAATTTAAAAAAAAAAAGTTGGTTATTGTGGACCGAGCGGAGGTGTTTGGTGTGTGTGCATGAGAGTGTGTGTGTGTGTGTGTGTGTGTGTGTGTGTGTGTGCGTGTGTGTGTGCATGAGAGTGTGTGTGTGTGTGGGTGAGTGCGTGGAAGAGAGAGAGAGAGAGAGCAAGAGACAGAGGGAGTGTGTGAGAGAGAGCAAGAGAGAGGGAATGTGTGTGTGTGAGAGAGAGAGGGAATGTGAGAGAGCAAGAGATAGTGAGTGTGAGAGAGGGACAGAGAGAGGGAGTGTAAGAGAGGGAGCAAGAGAGGGAGTGTGGGAGAGAGAGGAGGGGGGCACAAGAGGGTGGAGTGGAGAGAATTTGTCAATGAGTGAGGGGGAGAGTGTGGGGAGAGTGGAATGTATATGTGCAGCTTTAAGAGACATTTGTCAGGTAGCATTTGGAGTATTGCATACAGTTCTGGTCACTCCATTACAGGACTGATGTGGAGGCTTTGGGGAAGGTGCAGAGATGGTTCACCAGAATGGTTTAAAAACAAGAAACTGCAGATGCTGGTTTACAAATAAGGACACAAAGTGCTGGAGTAACTCAGCGGGACAGGCAGCATCTCTGGAGAGAAGGTATGTGTGACTGAAGACACAACCCAAAATGTTACCCATTCCTTCCAGCATTTTGTGTTTATCTAAACAGCGCCTATCTATCCACGTGGCGGTGTGCCAGCAGGCTGGAGGAGCGGGCATAGGCCTTGCTACAGAGCGGGCAGGTGAAGGGGCGCTGGCCGGTGTGGACTCGCCGGTGCTCCAGAAGGTGGTCAAGGCGGGTGAAGCCCTTACCACAGGACGGGCAGGGGAAGGGATGCTCACCGTGTGGGTATGCCGGTGCTGCCACAGGCTGGACATGCGGGTGAAAACCTTGCCACACTCAGCGCACACAAAGGGTCTCTCTCTGGTGTGTATCCGCTGGTGTTCCCGCAGCCCCCGTGCTCTCTTGTCACAGTGGGAGCAGCTGCTCGCCGACGTGGGTCCGCCGGTGCTGCCGCAACTCCCGCGAGCTGTCAAACGACTCACCACAGTACGGGCAGTCGTAGGGCGGGCCACTGGCATACACGTGCTGGTGAGACAGGGCGTGGGAAGCCATGGCAAAGCGCTCTCCACACACCGGGCTGGGGACGGGACGGTCACCGGCGTGCACCCGCTGGTGGGACAGCAGCTTGGAGGAGCAGGTGAAGCCCTTACCGCACTGGGCGCAGGTGTAGGTATGCTCGCCGGTGTGGGTGCGCTGGTGTTGCAGCAGGCTGCTGGACTGGATGAAGCCCTTGCCGCACTGGGCACAGGTGTAGGGGCGCTCGCCGGTGTGGGTGCGCTGGTGCACCAGCAGCCGGTCAGAGCGGATGAAGCCCTTGCCGCACTGGGCGCAGGTGAAGGGGCGCTCCCCGGTGTGGGTGCGCTGGTGCACCAGCAGGTGACTAGACTGGTTGAAGCCCTTGCCACACTGGGCGCAGGTGTAGGGACGCTCACCGGTGTGGGTGCGCTGGTGCCTCAGGAAGTTGCCGGTGTGGGTGAAGCCCTTGCCGCATCGGGCGCAGGTGTAGGGACGCTCGCCGGTGTGGGTGCGCTGGTGCCTCGGGAATTTGGCGAAGTGGGTGAAGCCCTTGCCGCACTGGACGCAGGTGTAGGGACGCTCGCCGGTGTGGGTACGCTGGTGCCTCAGGAAGTTGCTGGAGTCCGTGAAGTCCTTGCCGCACTGGGTGCAGGTGTACGGGCGCTCTCCGGTGTGGGTGCGCTGGTGCACCAGTAGCTGCTGGATTGGGTGAAGCCCTTTCCACAGTCGCTGCAGGTGAAGGGCCGCTCCCCGGTATGCAACCGCCTGTGCGACTTCAAGTCCGTGGACGACTTGAAGCCTTTGCCACACTGGGCACAGGTGTAGGGGCGCTCACCGGTATGGTTGCGCTGGTGCAGCACCAGTTTGCTGGATTGGGTGAAGCCCTTGCCGCACTGGGCACAGGTGTAGGGGCGCTCACCAGTGTGGGTACGCTGGTGCTGCAGCAGGCCGCTGGACTGGGTGAAGCCCTTGCCGCAGTCGCTGCATGTGTAGGGACGTTCCCCGGTGTGCACGCGCCTGTGCACCTTCAGTTCCTTGGACAACTTAAAGCCTTTGCCGCAGTCGGGGCAGGTGAAGGGCCGCTCACTGCTGTGCACCTGCTGGTGCTCCCGCAGCGTCGACAACTGGGTAAAGCTCTTGCCACATGTGGAGCAGCCATAGGGCTTCTCGCCCGTGTGAACCCGCCGGTGGGCCTTCAGCACATCCACACTCTTGAAGCTCTTGCCACACTCTATGCAGTTGAAGGGGCGTTCTATCGTGTGCACCCGCTGGTGGGTCTCCAGCCGGCTCGGGTACTGCCAGGCCTTGCCACATACGTCGCACTCATAACGCTTCTCCTTGTTGTGCCCCGTCATGTGGTCCTCTATCGAAGATCAGCCCTTGAAGCCCGGCCCGCACACCGAGCAGATGGGGGGGCTCACCAGCACCCTGGCCGCCCTCAATGGCCGCTCACGTTCCCGTCTCTCCGTCCACAGCAATGGCTCCTAAACCCTGCAGGAGGGGAACCCAGAGGATCAACAAGCTGGCAAACAGGACATAAGTAGCACATATTGGGGGCGTTTATGGCGGAGGAAACCGTTATATAATTCTGCGCTGCACACTGGCGCAGCGGTACAGTTGTAAATTAATCGGCCTCCACAAAATAACTAAATTGTCCCCAATGTGTGTGGGATAGTGCTAGTGTACGGGGTGATCGCTGGTCGGCACAGACACCATGGGCCAAAAGGCCTGTTGTTTCCACGCTGCATCTCTAAACTGAACTAAACCAAAGAAGGGCGTCGACCCAAAATTTCACCCATTCCTCTCTCCACAGATGCTGCCTGACCTGCTGAGTTACTCCAGCACTTTGTGCCTATCTTCTCCACAGATGCTGCCTGACCTGCTGAGTTACTCCAGCACTTTGTGTCTATCTTCCCCACAGATGCTGCCTGACCCGCTGAGTTACTCCAGCACTTTGTCATAGAGTCATGGAATGATACAGTGTTGGAAACGGGGCCCTTCGGCCCAACTCGTACCCGCACTCCTAGATCCCTCGGCTCTACACATTCCGCAAGGCTCAGAGTTCAAAGTCCTAATGAGACCACACCTGGAGTATTGTGTGCAGTTTTGGTCCCCTAATTTGAGGAAGGACATTCTTGCTATTGAGGGAGAGCAGCGTAGGTTCACCAGTTTAATTCCCAGGATGTAGGGGACTGTCATATGCTGAGAGAATGGAGCAGCTGGGCTTGCACACTCTGTAGTTTAGAAGAATGAGATGGGATCTTATTGAACCATATAGGATTGTTAAGGGTTTGGACACGCTAGAGGCAGGAAACATGTTCCCGATGTTGGGGGAGTCCAGAACCGGGGGCCACACAGTTTAAGAATAAGGGGTAAGCCATTCAGAACCAAGACAAGGAAACACTTTTTCTCACAGAGAGTTGTGAGTCTGTAGAATTCTCTGACTCAGGTGGAGGCCGGTTCAGTGGATACATTTAAGATAGAGCTAGATAGGGCTCTTAAAGATTGCGGAGTCAAGAGATATGGGGGGAAGGCAGGAACGCGGTACGGATTTGGGATGATCAGCCATGATCACATTGAATGGCGGTGCTGGCTCAAAGGGCCAAATGGCCTATTCCTGCACCTATTGTCTCTTGTCTATTGCCCCAGCGCCCCACCATTCACAGTGAAGTTCCTGCCCTGGTTTCACTTCCTAAACTGCAACACCCTCCCCACCCCCAAACAATGTGACCTCCTCCCTGTGGCTCCCTGTCCCTTACCCCTGCTGCCTCATGCTCGTTACCCTCCCTGTGGCTCCCTCCCCCTCCTCCCCACCCCCAAACAATGTGAACCCCTCCCCCACCTGACTCCCTAACCCCTTCCTTGGCTCACTTGACCCCGCTGTCTCCCCTCCAGTTCTCCGCCCCCCATTGATCCCCCTCAGCACCAAACACACTCCCCCCTCCCATTGCTCCCTGCTTCCCCCCGTTACTCACTTCACCCCCTTTCCACCTCTAGCCTCTCACCCCTCTCCTCCCTCCCTACACACTCTCTCTCTCTCACTCTCTCTGACAGAAGGAATTCTGTTCCTCAGACGTTATTAATAAAATTTAGGTATGTACTTTTGTAGCAAACTTAACTACCTAGGCATTTACTTTTAATTTCTATTGCATATGAGATTTTCTTTTGTCATAATTTAGCCATTTAGCTCATACATGTGGTCTTAGTTTAATAAATTTTGGAGTAATGCTTTTATAATTGTTACTTTATTCAATGGAATTGTAATTTTGTCACGGTCCTTTCTGTCAATTTGTTTTCTTTTAGCATAATGAATTATGGTTTTTATTTCAAGAATAAACATTAACAAAAAGCCACAATAGCACAGCTACAACTGTTAAGACTAAAACCTTTATGGACATGGGTTTAAAAGGCAGCTTGATGATTCATGTGGTTCTTATGAAATGCCAACTTGTGTAATGTCATCACAGCAAATTTAGAATTATTTTACCGAGGGGTCGGGGTCGGATGTTTTGGGAACAACTTCACAGCCCAGTTTATTCCGCTCCCCTGTGTGTTTATATCATTATTTACCCGTTTCCCCCCAGACCGGGTTTATTCCGCTGTCCTGTGTGTTTATAACATTATATACCCGTTTTACACCAGGTTTACCGGGTTTATTCCCCAGACGTGTAATTTATAACATTATTTACACCAGATTTACCCGGTTTATCCCCCATACGTGTAGTTTATAACATTATTTACACCAGATTTACTGGGTTTATTCCCCAGACGTGTAGTTTATAACATTATTTACACCAAATTTACCCGGTTTATCCCCCAGACGTGTAGTTTATAACATTATTTTCACCAGATTTACCGGGTTTATCCCCCAGACGTGTAGTTTATAACATTATTTACACCAGATTTACCGGGTTTATCCCTCCAGACGTGTAGTTTATAACATTATTTACGCCAGATTTACCGGGTTTATTCCCCAGACGTGTAGTTTATAACATTATTTACACCAGATTTACCGGGTTTATCCCCCAGACGTGTAGTTTATAACATTATTTACACCAGATTTACCGGGTTTATTCCCCAGACGTGTAGTTTATAACATTATTTACACCAGATTTACCGGGTTTATTCCCCAGACGTGTAGTTTATAACATTATTTACACCAGATTTACCGGGTTTATCCCCCAGACGTGTAGTTTATAACATTATTTACACCAGATTTACCGGGTTTATTCCCCAGACGTGTAGTTTATAACATTATTTACACCAGATTTACCGGGTTTATCCCCCAGACGTGTAGTTTATAACATTATTTACACCAGATTTACCGGGTTTATTCCCCAGACGTGTAGTTTATAACATTATTTACACCAGATTTACCGGGATTATTCCCCAGACGTGTAGTTTATTTGGTGATTTATTGATTATTTACAGAGAGCCAGAGAGAGGGAGATAGATGTTTATAATCCTGGTGTTTTATATCAGGACGCTGCTCCAGACGGTGAGTTTCTATTGTTGACCCCAGTTTTATTCCCCAGACGTGTAGTTTATGTGGAGTTTGACCTCAGCTCCCCCACATTTACCGGGTTTATTTACAACATTATTTACCTCAGCTCCGTCCGCAGCAACGTCACCAACTGCCGCTTCTCCGCCGCCATTTTCATGCGGCCGATGCGGAGACTCGATCCCGGGCGGGACCGGCGGCCATCTTGGTGAGGTCGGCGCCGCTGATTGGTCGGCAGCCGGCGGCCATCTTTGTGAGGGGTTTGATGGCGGCCATGTTGGTGAGGGGTTTACAGTGGCAGATTATTATATAGTTCAAGAGATTGATCCCTCCAGCCACTTAGGAGAAAGCGTGGAGTTAGGAGAATGTCGTGAGTGAAGGGGGGGGGGGGGGGGTTGGGGGCGTCATCACCGCCCGCCCGCCCTGCGCCGTGACGTCACCGCCCATTCGAAGCTGCAAGATGGCGGTTTGTTTTTAAACGTGAAGACGGATACAAAATGTCGGCGGCGCTTGTGACGCAGCGACAGAGACAGAGACAGAGACAGACGGGCAGCGACTGTGGAGACAAGAGAAGCTGCAGCAGCAACAACAACAACAACTGGGCCGCGTTTCATGGACAAACCCTGAATCACTCAAGGTCAAATCAAAGATCATACAGCAGAGCAAGATGGTCAACTCTCACGCAAGTTTGATGCGAGGATTACATGGATGGTTCATATTCAGAAAGTAGTGGACAAATGTAAGAAGATACTTAATGTAATGAGATGTTTCATTGGATGTGATTGGGGGGCAGATAGAACAGCTTTGAAGACTATATACACTGGGTTAATTAGATCTGTGTTGGATTATGGTTGTGTGGTGTATGGGTCCGCATCAAGTACTTCTCTTAAGAAAATAGACAACATTGA
The DNA here is from genome assembly GCA_036785375.1 of Leucoraja ocellata. Taxonomy (NCBI): domain Eukaryota; kingdom Metazoa; phylum Chordata; class Chondrichthyes; order Rajiformes; family Rajidae; genus Leucoraja; species Leucoraja ocellata. Next base: position 33,245 of record JAWMAR010002134.1, read on the forward strand.
ATATCAGGCATTGAGAATATGTACAGGTGCAATAAAAACAACTCCAACAGCAGCATTACAGGTTGAAATGGGGGAGATGCCTCTAGAGACGAGAAGGATACAGCTTTCATTGAATTACTGGATTAACCTACATGGCCACAGTCAAGAACATCCAGCACAAGTTACTGTCAAACCATGCTGGGAAAAGGAGAGAAGGGAAACAAAAAGTTTTGGATGGACAGTGACCCAGAGAGCATTACAAATCAGCATAGCACAATTAAATGTGGTTCCAACGGTTCCATTACCTTCGATTCCACCTTGGATACTTCCAGATGCAACAGTAGACTTCACAATATTAGAACAGAAAAACAAGGATAAACAACGTATGTATAGTTCATTCATCATACAGGAATACATTGACAGATACTACAGCTTTGTCCAAGTTTATACAGATGCATCAAAAGATTCAGTAGATAAAGTAGGAGTCGCATTTATTGTACCAGAATTTCACATCAAAGTAGGGAAGAGGATCAATAATGAGGTGTCATTATACACAGGTGAAATGATTGCAATATTGTTAGCGGTACAGTGGGTCGAGGATACCAGGCCTTTAAGGACAGTTATTTGTTCAGATTCAAGTTCAGCAATAAAGAGTTTACAGCACAGCCATTCAGACAGTAGACCAGACATTTTGATTGAAATACAACAAACATTATTCAGAATTCAAATGATGGGACTTACAGTTGTATGTTTATGGGTACCAGCACACATTGGCATTAGAGGAAACGAAATGGCAGATAAGGTAGCAAAATCGGTAACAAAAAGAAGTAAGATTGATTTGATTCTTTTACAAAAGAATTCATATAAGTGCTATCAAATCCTTTTGCTTTTTCTCAGTGTAACCAATTTGTTCGGAAAGATATAGGTTATTAGTATATAAGTTATAATGTTATTTGATCCACACTTCATACCAGTTGGTGGCGGTAATGCACTAAAAAGTTGTTTGCCAACCACCAAAAAAAATACATAGAAGTAGAAGAAGGAGAAGTGGAGACAGGCCCTTCACCCAGCAATGTGTGGGGGGAGAGAGAGAGAGGGACTGAGAGAGTGAGAGAGAGAGAGTGAGAGAGAGAGGGAGAGACAGAGAGAGACAAAGTGCAGGAGTAACTCAGCGGGTCAGGCAGCATCTGTGGAGAGAATGAATGAATGGGTGACATTTTGGGTCGAGACCCTTTGGTTTAGTTTAGTTGAGAGATGTAGCAATGTTACAACATTTTCAGATTTTAAAAATCAAGTCTGCAATTTATCCCATCAGATAAAGCACAAAAAGAAGTTTAATTTGACACCTAATTCACTTTCGTATATTCAGTATTAAAAAAGGTTATGGCCATTTTCATACTCGGAATAGTTGCACGGAAGGTCACTGGGACATATGGCTAGAGGCAAGGAGCCGCTAAATCCAACTGGAAAACATCCGTCACTTCCGGTATATGTTATTAATGCTAGAAACGCGTAGTTTCCTACGTTAAAAACAGCCAAAATGTTGAATCTTTGCGCTGAAATAAATTGTGGGAGTCGGGGTAAGTGTGAGAGACATCGTACCCAACTTTAGAATTCCAAACGTGAAGCGAAATGAAGGTATAGAGAAGTGAGAACTGAAGGGACAACAGCAGCTAAAGTGCTTGGTAAACATTGAAAATATTGGGAATTATCGCATGTGCTCTTGTTGTTGTTGTTGTTGTCCCCTTCAGCTCTCGTTTCTATCTACCGTAATTTCTCCTCACTTTTGGAATTCTGAAGTAGGCTACATGTCTCTCACGCTTATCCCGATTTCCATAATTATGTACAGCGCAAAAATGGACAATTCAGCCGTGGGGTTTTAACGGGCCCGCTACACTGGAAACAATAGTATGTGCCTACCTGCAGTACATCGCGTGTAATCCATTTGGAGTAGCGTAGCAACAGTACGGGTCATGGGTCGTGACCCCACTGCCGTGAAACCTCCCTATTGGCATCTTGATTGGTTTTCCATTGACTTAACACAAAAGCTGTGATCGAGGACCGTGAAATGGCCATAATTTTCTTAAACATTAAGAGAACTGAAAGGAATTTTCAGTTATTATAGATTGAAGCATTCTGAAACAAATATTAAACAATCTTACTTGGATGACCTGAAATTGAAGCATATAATTAGTTAGTTACCCATTTGTAGCAAATTCCAAACTTCAATAACTCGATCTAAACATCTATCCATTTCTTAAGAAAAGATGAACATTTTTAAATAGCCTAAGTGTCCAAATAACATTCACAAATAATTCACAATAAAACATGATTTTTAAATCTCAATTACATTAATTTATAGGCCAAATGGAAGGAATTTAGTGTTCAATTGCTGTAAATTAATGGCCATTTAAATCAGCTTTCGAGTGGGAGCCTGTGGAACGCGCTGGTTTGGAACGTTCCCATTGAGGTAGATTTGTACCCCATAAGTCCAGAAAAATACTGCGGGATTTAATGGGCCCCAAATTAGCTACTCGCAACATAAAACTTTGTATAAAGGGATCTTAAGTAGCCCATCTTAATGTAAAAATAAACAACCTACCTTCCGTTGTCCCCTGTATGAGATCTGTCCCGTTGTTGGCAGTCGCGGGTTTAGAGGATAATTTTTAACCTACTATAGCAATTAAATTAACCAATTACGTTTAAAAATAGCCGCAGCGAAGAACCTCGCAGCGATTTTTCGTCAGCAAATTTGTAGGCTGAACAACCTCGATTTGAATAGCCTAGGGAAAATCGCGTTTTAAACCCGCCCCCCTCTGAACGGTGCCAAAATAACGCACACGGGCTGGGACAGACCTGCAGCCCCACTGTAGGTAGGTTTTGCAACATACCTATAAATATAGCCAATTAACTGGCCTCAACTACCTTCTGTGGCAAAGAAGTCCACAGATTCACCACTCTCTGTGTAAAAATGATTTTCTCATCTCGGTCCTAAAAGACTTCCCTCTTATCCTTAAACTGTGACCCCCTAGTTCTGGACTTCCCCAACATCGGGAACAATCATCCTGCATCTAGCCTGTCCAACCCTTAAGAATTTTGTACGTTTCTAAATTATAGTGTGTAAAAGCCGAGTCTATCCAGTCTTTCTTCATATGAAAGTCCTGCCATCCCAGGAATCAGTCTGGTGAACCTTCTCAGTACTCCCTCTATGGCAAGGGGAGATGGAAGAAGAGGGGAAAGGATAGGGAGAGAGAGAGAGAGAGAGAGAGAGAGATAGGAAAGAGTGAGGGAGAGGGGGAAGGAGGGAGAGGCGAGAGGGTAGATAGATAGGGAGATGGGGAAGGAGGGATATTGGGAGAGGAGGGGGCAGGGAAGGGTAGAGAGACAGACATGAGAGAGGGAGGAAAGAGAAGGGGTGATGAGAGGGGGAGAGAGTGTGATATAGGGAGGGGAGGGGAGGGGGAAGGAAGGGTGGATGGCGATAGAGGGTGAAAGAGAGAGAGGGCGGGTGGATGAAGGAGAAAGGAAAGGACAGAGAGAGACAGAGAAGGAGCCTGAGGAGGATAGATTGAGCAAAGACACTCACAATGAGGTTCCCTCCACACACACACACACAATATATTTATCTCCCTCTCTAAATCTGTTCTCTCTCATCTCACCCTCTCTCTCCCCTATTCTCTCCTCCCTGTTCTCTCTCCCTCCCCCTCCCCCTCTCTCCACCCCTCTGGGTCTCTCTCTCCTTCCCTCCTCTCTCTCTCTCACGCACATGCACACACAGTAAAGTTCCTCCGCAGTGACCCATCACACACACTTTTGCTCTCTTTCTCTCTATCACTATCTTTCTCTCTCCTCTCCCCTCCCCTCCTCTTCCTCCTCCCTCCTCTCTCCCCCTCCCTCCTCTCTCCCCTCCCCCCTCTCATCCCTCCATCCCTGCTCTCTCTCATCCTCGCTCTCTCTCTCCTCTTTTCTGTCATATGTCTTTTAGACCTGCAGCTCCGTGAGGCGAGCCAGGCCAACATGTGATCGTCCAAGTCAATCAGACCTCATTGACCATTCGGTGGCCGGTGTTTGGGGCAACTGGTGACTGTGTGCTCCACTGTCTGTGTTGGCTCCCCACACTCGCAGGAGGCGCTGTCCACGAGGCCTCACCTCTCTCTCTTTCTCTCTCTCTCTCTCTACCTCCCCTTCTCTCTTTCTCCCTCTCATTCTGCACTACCCCTCCTTCTCTCTTCCCCCCCTCCTCTCTCTCTCCCTCTCCCCCGTCGCCTCTCTCCCATCCTCTCTCTCCCCCTCCTCTCTCTTCTCTCTCTCTCCCCCTCCCGCCTTTTCTCCCTTTCCTTCTCTCTCTCCCCCTCCCTCCCACTGTCCCCTCCCTCTCTCTATCTCCCCCCATCTCTCTCTCTCTCCCCATCAGCTCTCTGTCTCTCCCCCTCCTCCCGCTGTCCCCTTCCCTCTCTCTCCCTCCCTCTCCCCTCTCTCCCTCACCCTCCATCCCCCTCTCTCTCTCTCTCTCTCTCTCCTCTCTCTCTCTCTCTCTCTCTCTCTCTCTCTCTCTCTCTCTCTCTCTCTCACACACACACACACACACGCACACACACACACAGTAAAGCATCATCCCCACTCTCCTGCCGTTTAAAGGGAGGGTCTGAAGTTTATTAATTATGATATTTATCAGCGGGTGGGGAATCTGGGATTCGTTGCCTCAGACGGCGGTGGAGGCCAAGGAAGTGGGTAAACAAGGGGGGCCATTGAAACGTCACCGAACAATGAAAGGTCTGGAGAGAGTGGATGTGGAGAGGATGTTTCCACTAGTGGGAGAGTCTAGGACCAGAGGGCACAACCTCCGAATTCAAGGACGTTCCTTCAAGTCAAGTCAAGTCACATTTATTTATATAGCACATTTAAAAAACAACTCTGTTGGCCAAAGTCCTTTACATTTGTTATAAGACTAGCACAACAAAACAAACTACATACAAGTTGAGCAAGTTAGGTTGAACAAGTTAGGGCTTTATTCTTTGGACCGCAGAAGGTTAAGGGGACTTGATAGAGGTCTTTAAAATGATGAGAGGGATAGACAGAGTTGACGTGGATAAGCTTTTTCCACTGAGAGTAGGGAAGTTTCAAACAAGGGTACATGACTTGAGAATTAAGGGACAGAAGTTTAGGGGTAACATGAGGGGGAACTTCTTTACACAGAGAGTGGTGGCTGTGTGGAATGAGCTTCCAGTGAAGGTGGTGGAGGCAGGTTCATTTTTATCATTTAAAAATAAATTGGATAGTTATATGGACGGGAAATGTATGGAGGGTTATGGTCTGAACGTGGGTGTATGGGACTAGGGGAGAATACGTGTTCGGCACGGACTAGAAGGGTCGAGATGGCCTGTTTCCGTGCTGTAATTGTTATATGGTTGTACATATATACATGTAGTCCTCACTCAGAGGACGTCAGGAAAGGCTTGGGAGTATAGATAAGTCTTTAGTCTTGACTTATTTGTCGATGGAGGGGGCAGTTCTGATGGGAAAGGGGATGCTGTTCCACAGTCTAGGAGCTGCAACCGCAAAGGCGCGGTCGCCCCTGAGCTTATGCCTAGACCGTGGGATATTCAGCAACCACAAGTCGGCCGATCTGAGGGGCCTGGAGGTGGAGTGGTGGGTGAGAAGACTTTTTATGTAGGTGGGGGCAAGCCCATTGAGGGCTTTGTAGACATGGAGGAGAATCTTGAAGGAAGGAGATGTGGAGGAATTTCTTTTGCCAGAGGGTGGTGAATCTGTGGGATTTGATGCCACAGACGGGGTGGAGGCCACAAGTCAGTGGATTGATTTAAGGCAGAGATAGATAGATTGTTGATTAGTGCAGGTGTCAGGGGTTATGAGGAGAAGGCAGGAGAAAGAGGTTAGCAGGGAGATGTAGATCAGCCATGATTGAATGGCGGAGTGGACTAGATGGGCCAAATGGCCTAATTCTGCTCCTATCATAGAAACATAAAACATGTGTGCAGGAGGAGGCCATTCGGCGCTCTGAGCCAGCACCACCATTCATTGTGATCATGGCTGATCATCCCCAATCAATAACCCGTGCCTGCCTTCTCCCCATGATCATTCCAGATGATCTTGTGATTTCACGCAACAGGTTTTCACTAAAGAGCAGTTTGTTACATTTGGTTTGCTGAAAACACATTCTCAGGTAGGTGAGAGAGAGGGGAGGGAGGGGGAGAGAGAGAATGAGGGAGGGGGAGGAGGGAGAGCGAGAGAGAAGGAAGGGGAGGGAGGGAGCTTGAGAGAGTGAGAGAGGAGCAGTGAGAGGGAGAACGAAATGGAGAGGGAGGGGCGAGGACAGAAGGGTCTGTTTCCCAAACTGTTTGAACATCTCTTTCCCCTCCACCTCTCTCCCCCTCTCCCTCTCTGTTTCACCTCTCTCTGTCTTTCTCTCGCTATTTGTCTCTCTCTCTCTCTCTCCATCTCTCTGACTCCCTCTCTCCGTCTCCCTCTCTCCGTCTCCCTCTCTCCGTCTCCCTCTCTCCGTCTCTCTGTCTCCGTCTCCCTCTCTCCGTCTCCCTCCGTCTCTCTCCGTCTCTCTATCTCTCTCTCTGTCTCTCTGTATCACTCTCTCTATCTCTGTCTCTCTCTATCTTTCTCTGTCTCTCACTCTCTCTTACAGATAGCTACATCACTGCTATCGGAGTGGATTTCAAGATTCAGACGGTCGATGTTAATGGGGAGAAGGTGAAGCTGCAGATCCGTACAATCACGTCAACGTAAGTTGAATCCCCCGCTGCCCCCCAGGGCTCTCGCTTAACTTTTTTTCCCTGTTGCCAGCCGGTCAAACTAGGCAAAGTGTTCAAGAAGGAACTGCAGATGCTGGAAGATCAAAGGTACACAAAAATGCTGGAGAAACTCAGCGGGTGCAGCAGCATCTATGGAGCGAAGGGAATAGGCGACGTTTCGGGCCGAAACCTTTCTTCAGACCCGTTTAGACTGAAGAAGGGTTTCGGCTGGAAACGTCGCCTATTTCCTTCGCTCCATAAATGCTGCTGCACCCGCTGAGTTTCTCCAGCATTGTTGTGAACGGACAACCTAGGCAGCTTTTTAGGTTGCCAAATGATGGAATCCTGGTCTCTGGCGCCGTGAGGCAGCAACTCTACCGCTGGGCCACCGTGATGCCAGAGAGGGAGGGAGGTGAATACTTCACTCTCCTTCCCTCATCCTTTTCTCTCTCTCACACTCTCTCTCCCTCTCTCTCAATTTCTCCAAAACTTCGTAAAAACGTTCTCAAAAGTTTCTGAAAACTTTTCAAAACTCTCCCAAACTTTCTCTCACACTCATTCCCTCCCTCTCTCTCTCTCCCTCTCTCTCTCTCTCTCTCCCTCCTTCTCCCTCCCTCCTTCTGCCCCTCCTTTTTCTTCTCCATCCCACCATCAATGCACCAAAGAACCACCCGGAACCAACATTCGGCGTTCCGCCCTCCACCCGGACGCCTGAGACCCGCCGTCCCACTTTCCCAGCGCCGGTGCGCCGCTCTAAATCGGCCCCCTTCCTGCCGGAGGCGCCTTTGTCGACGAGAGGTTCGCCACCCAACCGGAAGTGGTGCGGGAATGCAGTTGTGAAGATCAGGTGAGGATAAAAGCTCTGCGATGCAGCGGGAGAGGCAGCAATGCAGCCAGTGATGCATGCATTCCCTTTAATGCAGCAGGGGGAGCGTGCACAGGCACAGGCACTGGCGGGCCGTTCCCCGTCTCTCCATCTCCCCCCCCTCTCCCTCTCTCTCCCTCTCTCTCCCTCTCCCACCCCTTCTTTCTCCCCTTCTTTCTCCCCCTCTCTCTCACCCCCTCTCTCTCCCCCTCTCTCTCTCTCCCCCTTTCTCCCCTAGCTCCCTTGCCCTCTCCCCCCTCCCCCCCCTCTCTCTCTGCCTCTCACTCTCGTACCCATCTCAGCCTCTCTCTCTCTCTCCCCCTCTCCCTCCATCCCTGGTGAGACCGCACCTGAACTATTGTGTGCAGTTTTGGACTGTTGGCCTTCATAACCAGAGGAGTTGAGTATAGGAGCAGACAGGTTCTTCTGCATTTGTACAGGGCCCTGGTGAGACTACACCTGGAGTATTGTGTACAGTTTTGGTTCCCTACTTTGAGGAAGGACATTCTTGCTATGGAGGGAGCCCAGCGTAGGTTCACCAGGTTAATTCCTAGGATGGCAGGACTGTCATATACTGAGTGAATGGAGCGGCTGGGCTTGTACACTCTGCAGTTTAGAAGGATGAGAGGGGATCGTATTGAAACATATAAGATTGTTAAGGGTTTGGACACTCTAGAGGCAGGAAACATGTGCCCGATGTTGGGGGAGTCCGGAACCAGGGGCCACAGTTTAAGAATAAGGCGTCGGCCATTTAGAACGGAGATGAGAAACATTTCCACCCAGAGATTTGTGAATCTGGCCATTTAGGACTGTGATGAGGAGAAACCTTTCCACCCAGAGAGTTGTGAGTCTGTGGGATTTTCTGCCTCAGAAGGCGGTGGAGGCCGGTTCTCTGGATGTTTTTTTCAAGGGAGAGCTTGATAGGGCTCTTAAAAACAGCGGAGTTAGGGGATATGGGGAGAAGGCAGGAATGGGGTACTGATTGGGGATGATCAGCCATGATCACATTGAATGCGGTGCTGGCTTGAAGGGCCAAATGGCCTCCTCCTGCACCTGTTGTCTATTGTCCAGTGAAGGTGATTAGACTTGTTAGACAAAAATTCTGGAGGAGCTCAGCGTGTGAGGCAACGTCTATGGAGTGAAGGAAATGGTTCTTGTGTCTGAAGAAGGGTATCAACCCGAATCATCACCTATTTCCTTCGCTCCATAGATGCTGCCTCACCCGCTGAGTTACTCCTGCATTTTGTGTCTACCTTCGATTTTCCAGCATCTGCAGTTCCTTCTTAAACATTTAGATGGTATTGTTGTCTCGTTTATTCCATTCCATTGCGGTTCTTACAAAGAACGTGTCCTTAGAAATATCTGTCCTGGACAATGGCGTTTCTATTTGCAGATCATTTCTCTTTCCTGTCCTATGTGTTGAGTACGTTATGTATCTGTCTGCAGTTAGGCCCACGGTTGGCAGGAATGGGTCTATGTTCATCCAAATCCTCTGTCCCAGAGAGTGTGAGAGAGAGAGAGAGAGAGACAGAGAGACAGGGAGAGATAGAGAGACAGGGAGAGACAGAGACAGAGACAGAGAGAGAGAGAGAGAAAGAGAGAGAGAGAGAGAGAGAGAGAGAGAGAGAGACATTGAGAGAGAGAGGGAGATAGAGGGAGACAGATAGAGAGAGAACGAGTGACAGACAGAGACAGAGCGAAAGAGAGAGAGACAGGGTGATATAGAGAGGGAGAGGTAGAGGGAGAGTCAGAGAGAGAGAATCAGAGATACAGAGAGAATGAGAGAAAGACAGATATAGACAGAGAGAGAGACGGAGAGAGAGACACAGTAAAGGAAACCGGCTGAAAATTAGAAGCTGGTGTGATTTCAGTGTGGGGGGAGAGAGAGGGACACAGAGTCAGAGAGAGAGAGAGATACAGTGCGGAAACAAGCCCTTTCTTTCTAACTTGCTCACACCGACCAACATGCCCCATCTGCACTATTCCCCTCCCCCGACCAACATGCCCCATCTACACTAGTCCCATCGCAACCAACATGCCCCATCTACACTAGTCCCACCCCGACCGACGTGCCCCATCTACACTAGTCCCACCCCGACCAACATGCCCCATCTACACTAGTCCCACCCCGACCAACATGCCCCATCTACACTAGTCCCACCCCGACCAACATGCCCCATCTACACCAGTCCCCCCCCCCGACCAACATGCCCCATCTACAATAGTGCCACCCCAACCAACATGCCCCATCTACACCTGTCTCGATCTATTCTGCCAGTTAGAGTGAACCAAATTATCAAACAATGTAAAGAAACGTACTTGGAACATAGGGATAAAGAAACCAAAATCCAAAGCAGATTAGAATGTTACCATGCCCTAAAAAGAGATTATAAATTGGCAGACAATCTCTCAACTGTTAGAGACATAAAGCAGAGACAGACCCTCACCAAATACAGGTGAAGTGACTACTTGAAAAAAAGTTGAAAAAGGAAGAGAAGAGATTCTGGCAACCAAGAGAAAACAGAATATGCGGCCACTGTGTAACAGATGAGGTTGAAACAGAGATTTTCACTTCCTCCTAAAATGAAGAAAATGTGACAAAACAAGGAAAGCATACTTTGACAAACTCAGTGCGGCAACCCCTGATTTTAAAGAACTAGATGATACATCTAAACTAAGAATAATCCTTGGCGAAGGAAATACGGCACATCTTGGCGCACAATACGTAATAGCATGCCATAACATGAGAGACGGTGAATGACCACCATGCACATGTGTAAGCACACACTAATTGACATTAACTGACTAAGAAGTTAATATTGAATTGCTAAACTTGCTACTGTGCTGTACTGCTTACAGCTGCGAGAACGTGTAGCATCAATAAAGAGCTATAGGCCTATTGCAAGTTTATGTACAGGGACATATCTATCCATGCACTGTAGACTTGTATTTATACTTATTTGGCAATATAACAATGTTTATCATGCCAAAAACGTTTTTAAATTGAAATTGAATTGAAATTGAATTGAGAGAGGGATAGAGAGACAGAGGGAGAGACAGAGAGAGAGACAGTCAGTTAGAGATGGAAACACAGAGAGAGAGAGAGGCAGAGAGAGAGAGACAGAGAGAGAGACAGAGAAAGAGATGCAGAGACAGAGAGAGAGAGAGCGAGACACAGGGAGAGGCAGGCAGATGTGAAAGAGACATAGAGAGTGAGAGATAGAGGGACAGAGATGCAGAGAGAGGGGGAGGGACAGAGCAAGAGATAGATAGATAGAGAGAGAGAGAGACGGAGAGAGGGAGACAGAGATGGAGACAGAGATGGAGACAGTGAGAGAGACAGATAGAGAGAGAGAGACTGAGGGAGAGACTGAGAGACAGTGAGAGAGACAGATAGAGAGAGAGAGACTGAGAGCGAGACTGAGAGGGAGAGACAGGGAGAGAGACGGTGAGTTACAGAGAGAGATACAAGAGAGGGGCAGAGACAGAGACATAGAGAAAGAGAGAGAGAAACTTAGACAGAGAGAGAGTGCTGGAGTAACTCAGCGGTCCAGGCTGCATCTGTGGAGAGAAGGAATGGGTGACATTTTGGGTCGAGACCCTTCTTTGCTTTAGTTTAGTTTAGAGATGCAGCACGGAAACAGGTCTTTAGGCCCGCGGAGTCCGCGCCAACCAGCGATCACCCCGTACACTAGCACCATCCTACGCACATTGGGGACATGTTAGCTATTTTGTGGACCCTGAACGTCTTTGAAATGTTATACTAACCATAAACGCACCCAATATGTGCTAGTAATGACCTGTTTGCCAGCTTGTTGACCCTCTGTATACCCTTCCTGCAGGGTTTAGGAACCGTTGCTGTGGGACGTGAGCGGCCATTCAGGGCGTCCAGGGTGCCAATGAGCCCCCCCCCCCCCCCCCACATCTGCTCGGTGTGCGGGCTGAGCTCGTGGAGGACCACATGACGGGGCACAGCAAGGAGAAGCGTTATGAGTGTGACGTGTGTAGCAAGGTCTGGCAGTACCTGAGCCAGCTGGAGACCCACCGGCGGGTGCACACGGGAGAACGCCCCTTTGAGTGCTCGGAGTGCGGCAAGAGCTTTAAGACGGCGAAGGTCCTGAAGATCCACTGGCAATTGCACACGGGCGAGAAGCCCTATGTTTGCTCCACTTGCAGCAAGAGCTTTACCCAGTTGTCGGGGCTGCTGGGGCACCAGCGGGTGCACAGCAGTGAGCGGCCCTTCATCTGCTCCAACTGCGGCAAAGACTTCAAGTCGTCCAAGGAACTGAAGGTGCACCAGCACATCCACACCGGCGAACGCCCCTACACCTGTGCCCAGTGCGGCAAGGGCTTCACCCACTCCAGCCCCCTGGTGCTGCACCAGCGCACACGCACTGGCGAGCGCCCCTACACCTGCACCCAGTGCGGCAAGGGCTTCACCAGCTCCAGCAGTCTGCTGGAGCACCAGCGCACCCACACCGGCGAGCGTCCCTACACCTGCAACCAGTGCAGCATGGGCTTCACCCAGTCTGGTCACCTGCTGAGGCACCAGCGCACCCACACCGGCGAGCGCCCCTACACCTGCGCCCAGTGCGGCAAGGACTTCACCCGTTCGTTCAAGCTGCTGGCCCACCAGCGGGTGCACGCCGGCGACTGTCCCGCCCCCAGCCCGATGTGTGGAGAGCACTTTGCCACGGCCTCCCACGCCCTGACTCACCAGTACGTGCACACCAGTGGCCAGCCCTACGACTGCCCGTACTGCGGTGAGGAGTTTGACAGTTCGCGGGGGTTGCGGCAGCACCGGCGGACCCACGTCGGCGAGCAGCTGCTCCCACTGTGACAAGAGAGCATGGGGGCTGCGGGAGCAGCAGCGGATACACACCGGAGAGAGACCCTTTGTGTGCGCTGAGTGTGGCAAGGGTTTCACCCGCATGTCCAGCCTGTGGCAGCACCGGCGTACCCACAACAGTGAGCATCCCTTCCCCTGCCCGCTCTGTGACAAGGCCTTTGCCCGCTCCTTCAGCCTGCTGGCACACCGCCACGTGGATAGATAGGCGCTGTTTAGGTAAACACAAAATGCTGGAAGGAATGGGCAACGTTTCGGGTCGTTTCATTCACTCACCCACTCCTTCTCTCCAGAAATGCTGCCTGGCCCGCTGAGTTACTCCAGCACTTTGTGTCCTTTTTGTAAACCAGCATCTGCAGTTCCTTGTTTTTAAACCATTCTGGTTAACCATCTCTGCACCTTCACTGTGAAAGAGTTTAATTTGGTCAAGTTTGGTTCGTAAATTTAAAATGGAGATTTGTTGAAAAACAGAAAGCAGTCAAATTTAAAGAGAATTTTCCCAGCAGAATAAAGTTTGGGAAAATCTTAGCAGCTTGGTTTATACTAATCACTGAAACAATGTATTAACATAGAGATGTATAGTCTGCGCACAGCATCATTTTAGATATCTGTCTGAACTGCCTGTCCCAGCTAAGGACAAGGTAGTGGCTTTCATCCAAGTCTTACAAGCTTGTTTTGGTTCACAGACGGATGCCCATTCTGGAACCAAGATGGAAGTCATTTGAAACCAAAATGTAGTTAGTTGTCCTTCCGGAATGGGCAGCTGTACTGAAGCTGTGCCAAGATTTGTGAATAAAGCTGACATTACAAATATATGGGTTTCAGTCTCCCTTGTTTCCCTTAGGCTACGGATCTTTCACTCAAATTTAGACGGTGTGTTTTATTGATAAGAACATGTATAATGACTCTAACTTTCCTTTCTTCATTGAGTGGAGCCCGAGATGCACTGAGCAACGTGTGTGCTCTTTGTAGATCTCCCCAGCCACTCCCGTCTGGCAAATTGATTAAAAGATTGCTTTGGTTTACCTTTAACAATTTTGTTGCTGTCTGCTTTCTTTAAGAGACGAACTTTGACAACTGCGCTCTTTGGAATTTTTCAGAATTCAGTTTGTACTATTAATAATGAAAGAAAATGCCAACCATCTCCAGAAATGATCAGACATTATTCTTCCCTCCATGCATATCTGTAGCCGGAGGGCAGTGAGCCACCTCCCCACTATTTCAAAGATAGTCCTGCACTCGGCGATGTTTCATTTCCTATAAGGGTCGTTCCTCTGAGGAATTTCAATAGTAACATGCCCACTCTTGCCTTTATGAAGAGACTGACGATTTGTACAGCAGGTATGATGGACAAATAATGGATTATTGTACAAAAGAAAGTCTTGACGCATTTGTGCCTTACGTAACAAATAAAGCAAGTTTTTCCTGACCTCACTGGGTTCTTCAGAATTCTTCAGAATTCATGTTGCTCTATCAATAATGAAATTGATTAGTAGGACTGGATGTTACAATCCCTAATGTTTTTCACTACAATTTACATTTGATATATTTGGGATGACCACTAGGTGATCTTGCTACCAATCAGACCATCTCCCAGTTGTGTACCTCAACGTCACTGGGTGTTTCAGCCTTTTATCACAAGACACCCTCAGTCGAGGCAGGCCCACCGCAGGGTGATCAAACCCGGTGTGTGTCTTATTGTTAGCCTCTAGATGGTCACGTGGCTGCCCAGACAGCAGATTTCTCTTCAGCCACAGCCAGTGACTGCTCCAAGAAATGACAACCATCCAGAAATGATAATAAATTATTCTCGCCTCCATGCATATCTATAGCTTTAGGGCAGTCGCACACCTCCCCACTACTTCAAAGATAGTTCCTGCACTTGGCAATATCTTTGGTGTTTAGCGGCTGGTAACGCGATTGGCGGGTCTACAGACAGCCCGGAACCCGGGTGATTCACTCCATGTGGGGGTCCGAGGAATGAATCACCCCATGTGGGGGGGGGGGGGGGGGGTGAATCACCCCAGTGTGTTGGTCGGGGGGTGGGTGAATCACCCTGACCGGCCAGCGCAGTCAGTGACTCTGGGTGTCTGGAGGGACCAAACTGTCTCCAACTCGGCTGCAGCTGACGGGAGCCGCGGCCCCGCTCCACCGGCCCCGTCTGTGTGTGCGCTGCCGACCCACAGCCCATGACAGTGCGGGGGGAGCCAGGGGAAAGGTAGGTAGCAAACTTGGGGGAGTAAGGGTTGGGAGGTAGCAACTTGGGGGAGTAAGGGGTTGGGAGGTAGCCAAATTGGGGAGTAAGGTTAAAAAGTTAAGTTGGAATTTATTGTCACATGTACCAATTAAGGTCAGTGATATTTGAGTTACCATTCAGCCATACTGAGTAAAAAGCAACACGACACACAGCCACATAAATAAAATTTAACATAAACATTCACCATAGCGGATCTACATTCCTCACTGTGATGGAAGGTAATACATTTCAATCATCATCCCCTTTGGTCACCCGTGGTCGGGGCTGTTGAACCCTCCCCAGTTGCCGCTCACTGCCGACACATTACATAAAAGTCCTTTTAAACTTCCATGACCCAAAGACATCCTCATGAAGAAGGCCTCTGCTTGGACAGCTATCCAGCCAGAAGACTCGAAAGCATTGCAGGATTTTTGCGATATTTCTTAGAAGTATGAAAGAAATGACCACCCTCTTAGACCACATGCAAGAAATGAATGTTGTTAGCAATATGAAAATGTTCACTAAAACTGCCCTATAGAAAAGATAAAGCTGGTCTGTTAGAGGAAAATGAGAATGGAGAGGCCGTGCTTCCTGATCTGGGGAACTTCATAGAAATGAAGTACGGTTCATGTCAAATTTACGCTATGGGAGTATTCAAGATCCTAAACCAATCGCAACTGTCAATGGTTCTACCTTTACTAAAACAAAAGGAAGATCAAGACCTAAGGGAAGTAGTTTTGATTCCGCTGTAAATACCTGCAGAAACGAGAGGCCAAAGGAAGAAGATTACATCTACTGTTAAACAAGATGTTCTGCTTGTCATCCAGCAAGCAGAAGACAGAGGAATGACAGAGATGGCCCACGAGGGAAGGGAAGGGAAGGGGGCTGTTGATGACTGGTCAGCTCGGACCTTGCATCCCACCCCAAGAATGGACACCGCATTCTTGGCGGGGCCAAGGGAGAACTTGTAATAGGAACACTTCTCCATCCGTTTCCCACCACGATGGCTGACCTGCTGATCTCACCGGCACTTTGGAGGGGAATGGACAGGTGACGTGTCGGGTCTGGACCCTTCTTTGGACTGATGGAGTCGGGGGAGAAAGCTGGAAAAAAGAGATGGGGTTGGGACAGACTCCAGGACTTGATTGGGAGGGGGCAGTCTACTTAATTTGGAGAATTCAATGTTCATGTCATTGGGCTGTAAGCTATGAGGTGCTGTTCCTCCAGTTTGCGTGTCACCTCACTCTGGCAATGGAGGAGCCCAGGACAGAAAGATCTTGTCCTGGAGGACCGAGCGCACGAGTAGGCTGCAATGCACGCCTAGTCCAGGTACATTGGACATTAGATATGAGACAATAAGTGCAGGAGTAGGCCATTCGAGCCAGCACCGCCATTCAATGTGATCATGGCTGATCATCCCCAATCAGTATCCCATTCCTGCTTCATCCACCTATCCCCTGACTCCGCTATGTTCAAGAGCCCTATATAGCTTTCTCTTGAAGGTAACCAGAGAACTGCCCTCCACCTAAGCTGAACATTCGCAGACTCACAACTTTCCCGAGTGAAAACATTTGTTTTTTCATCTCCGTTCAAAATGGCTTATCCCTTATTCTTAACTGTGGCCCCTGTTTCTGGACACCCCCCGACATTGGGAACATATTTGCTGCCTCTAGCATGTCCAAACCCTTAATAATCTTATATGTTTCAATAAGATTGCCTCTCATCCTTCTAAACTCAAGAGTATACAAGCCGCTGCATTTCTCAGCACATGACAATCCCGCCATCCCGGGAATTAACCTACGCTGCACTCCCTCAATAGCAAGAATGCTCTTCCTCAAATTAGGGGACAAAACTGCACACAATACTCCAGGCGTGATCTCACTAGTGCCCTGTATAACTGTAGATGGAACTCTTTGCTCCAATACTCAAATCCTCTTGTTATGAAGGCCATTCGCCATTCGCTTGCTTCACTGCCTGCTGTACCTGCATGCTTACTTTAATTGACTGCTGAACAAGGACCCCCCAGACCCCGTAGTACTTCCCCTTTTCCCAACTTGACACACTTTAGATAATAATCTGCCTTCCTGGTTCCGCTACCAAAGTGAATAACGTCACATTTATCCACATTAAACTGCATCTGCCCACTACCCCAACCTGTCCAAGTCACCCTGCATTCCCATAGCATCTTCTTCACAGTTCACACTGCACCCAGCTTTGTGCCATCTGCAAATTTGCTAATGTTACTTTGAATCCCTTCATCCAAATCATTGATGTACATTGTAAATAGCTGTGATCCCAGCACTGAGCCTATTCACTACCTGCCATTCTGAAAAGGACCCGTTAATACCTATGTTTTGTTTTCCTGTCTGCCAACCAATTTTCTATCCATATCAGCATTCTACCCCCTATACCTTGTACCCTAAATTTGCTCATTAATTTCCTATGTGGGACCTTATCAAATGCTTACTGAAAGTCCAGGTACATTACATCCACTGGTTCTCCCTTGGTCCATTTCCTAGTTACATCCTCAAGAAATTCCAGAGATTAGTCAAGCATGATTTCCCCTTTGTAAATAATTGACTCCAGCATCTTCCCTACCACCGATGTCAGGCTAATCCAGGGGTGGGGAACCTGCGGCCTTAAGGCCACATGCGCCTCTAGGCCATTAAGTGCGGCCGTTTGAATAAATACAAATTTTGTAAAACAAATCATTTTATTTTTATTAATATGTTTTTGTTCGTCTTTTACTATTTTTATTTTAATCTTTAAACAAACGTATTTAAAATACCAAAGAGTAAAAGAAGATTCAACACAATTAGCATTTTTTAGCATTCAAATTAGCATTTCAACTCACCCAGTTGTTGTCTCCAAGGCTGCTATAGAACTACAGATGGAATTGATTGAGCTCAGAAGATGACATTTTAAAGTCCTTATTTGATGCTTGAAGATCCAATAGAAATATGGAAAAATGCAATAGAATACCCACGTCTTCCGCAACATGCACGAAAAATGCTTTCTTGCTTTTCAACCACCTTATTGCTGCGAATCTACGTTCTTCTATCTAACCCAAATCAAGATGCCCTTAAGGTCACAAATGACGGATACTCACCTAGAAGATCATCTGAACTGCGAACCTCCATGTTACAACCAAATATTCAAATGCTTTCCCACAAAAAGCGGTCACAACAAAGTCATTGAAACGTTAGTTAAACTTTTAAATTAACACATTTTTTTCATTTTCTTGAAGTTAGTACATAGTAGTTAGATTTACAAATAAAGTACATTTTGAACTATATCTAATTGAAGTTTCATGGATGCAGCCTTATTAGATTACAGCTAACTTAATCCAACGTTCCAACATGAAAGGGTTCCCCACCCTGGGCTAACGTCTATAATTCCCTGTTTTCACTCTCCCGCCTTTCTTAAAAAGTGGCATAACATAGCCACCCTCTATTCCACAGGAACTGTCCTGAATCAATAGAACATTGGAAAATGATCACCAAATGCATCCAAGCTTTCTAGAGCCACTTCCTTAAAACCCTGGGATGCAGACCATCAGGCCCTGGGGATTTATCAGCCTTCAGTCCCATCAGTCTACCCAACACCATTTCCTGCTAATGTGGATTCCTTCAGTTCCTCCGTCACCCTAGATCATCTGGCCACTGGTACATCTGGAAAATTGTTTGTGTCCTCCTTAGTGAAGACGGATCCAAAGTACCTGTTCAGCTCATCTGCCATTTCCTTGTTCCCAATATTAAATTCCCCCTTTTCAGTCTTCAAGGGTTCAACTTTGGTCTTAACTATTTTTTTCCTCTTCACTTTCGTAAAGAAGGAACAGCAGATGCTGGTTTAGGAAGAGAGACACAATCTCCGGGTAACTTGCACGTCTGGAAAGCATGGACAGGTAACATTCTAGGTCTGGACCTTTCTTCAGGCTGCTTGGTGTGGGGGGGGGGGGGGGTGGAGAAAGTTGGAAAGGAGAGTGGGAGTGGTTGCCTAGATTCCCCTTTCCCTCTACAGATGCAGCCTGACCCATTGTGTTCCTCCACCGCTTTAGAGGGAATGGACAGACGACGTTTTGAGTCAGGACCCTTCATCAGACTGAGTGGAGAGGGTGGGGAGGGAGCTGGAAAAGAGAGATGGGGGCTGGACAAAGCCTGGCAAGTGATAGGTGAACACAAATGCTGGAGTAACTCAGCGGGACAGGCAGCATCTCTAGAGATAAGGAATGGGTGACGTTTCAGGTTGAGACCCATCTTCAGAAGTGATAGTTGGATATAGGTGAGGGAGACACAAGAACTGCAGATGCTGGAATCTTGCACAGACCACAATTTAGTTAGATGCACAGAATCCTTTGCCCAGAGGGGGGAATCGAGGACCAGAGGACATGGGTTCAAGGTGAAGGGGAAAAGATTTAAAAGGAAACTGAGGGGTAACATTTTCACAGAGGGTGGTGGGAGTATGGAACAAATGGTCAGAGGAGGTAGTTGAGGCTGTGACTATCCCATGAAACAGTTAGACAGTTACATGGATAGGCCAAGTTTGGAGGGATATGGATCAAACACAGGCAGATGGGACTAGTGTAGCTGGGACATGTTGGTTGTTGTGGGAAAGTTGGGCCGAAGGGCCTGTTTCCACACTGTGTCACTTTATGACGAACACAAAGTGCTGAAGTAACTCAGCGGGTCAGGCAGCATCTGTGGAGAACATGGACAGGTGACATTTCAGAGTGCGGGAGTAACTCAGCGGGACAGGCAGCATCTCTGGAGACAAGGAATGGGTGACGTTTCGGGTCGACACTGAAGATGGGTCTTGACCCAGAAACGTTACCCATTCCTTCCTGTATTTTGTGTCTACCTAACCAGCGCCTATCTATCCACGTGGCGATGTGCCAGCAGGCTGGAGGAGTGGGCAAAGGCCTTGCCGCAGAGCGGGCAGGTGAAGGGGCGCTGGCCGGTGTGGTCTTGTCGGTGCTCCAGCAGGTGGTCAAGGCAGGTGAATGCCTTGCCATACACCAGGGCACACAAGGTTCTCCTCTCCAGTGTGTATCTGCTGGCGCTCCTGCAGCCCCCGTGCTCTCTTGTCACAGTGGGAGCAGCTGCTCGCCGACGTGAGTCCGTCGGTGCTGCCGCAACCCCCGTGAGCTGTCAAACTCCTCACCGCAGTACGGGCAGTCGTAGGGCGGGCCACTGGTGTGTACGTGATGGTTAGACGGGGCATGGGAGGTCATGGCAAAGTGCTCTTCACACACACGGGCTGGGGACGGGACGATCGCCGGTGTGCACCCGCTGGTGGGACAGCAGATAGGTGGAGCGGGTGAAGCCATTGCCGCACTGAGTGCAGCTATAGGGGCGCTCGCCGGTGTGGGTGCGCTGGTGCCTCAGCAGGCTGTTGGAGTGGGTGAAGCCCTTGCCGCACTGGACGCAGGTGTAGGGGCGCTCGCCGGTGTGGGTGCGCTGGTGCCTCAGCAATTTGCTGTAGTGGGTGAAGCCCCTTGCCGCACTGGGCGCAGGTTTTGGGGGTGCTTGCCAGTGTGGGGTGCGCTGGTGCACCAGCACGCCTCTGGACTGGGGTGAAGCCCTTGCCGCAGTCGCTGCATGTGTAGGGACTTTCCCCGGTGTGCAACGCGCCTGTG
>JAWMAR010002134.1:53769-108137 GCA_036785375.1 Leucoraja ocellata
GTGCCCCGTTAGTGTTTCTTTAATAATTGTCTCTAACATTTTACCCACCACCGATGTTAGACTAACCGGTCTATAGTTACCCGCCTTCTGTTTACTTCCTTTTTTAAATATAGGTGTTACATTGGCCATTTTCCAATCCACTGGGACCGTTCCTGCCTCCAGGGAGTTTTGGAAAATTATCACCAATGCATCCACAATCCCCACCGCTATCTCCCTCAAGACCCTTGGATGTAATCCATCAGGCCCAGGGGATTTATCCTCCTTCAGTCTCATTAATTTCCCTAATACCACCTCCTTGGTGATCTTAATAGTATTTAGCTCCTCCATTCCTACCGCCCCCTGTTTATCCAGCGTTGGAATATTTTTTGTGTCTTCTATGGTGAAGACTGATACAAAATACTCGTTTAATGCCTTTGCCATTTCCATGTTCCCCACCAACAACTCTCCAGTCTCACCCTCCAATGGACCAACGTTCACCTTAGCCACCCTTTTTCTTTTTATATAGCTATAAAAACTCTTACTATTAGTTTTTATGTTGTTCGCTAAATTCCTTTCATAGTCTATTTTCCCCGTCTTAATTAATCTCTTAGTTATTTTTTGCTGACCTTTAAATGCTTCCCAATCCTCTACCCTCCCACTATCTCTGGCTACCTTATATGCCCTTGCCTTCAGCCGAATACTATCCTTTATAGTTTTACTGAGCCATGGCTGACTGTTCTTACCCTTACCCCTTTTTTTCTTCATAGGAATAAATTTTTCTTGAAGGTTATACAGTATACCCTTAAACGTACACCACTGCTCATGTACCGTCTTATTCTTGAGTCTGCTATCCCAGTCAACTTTGATCAGCTCAGTCCTCATACCTTCATAATCCCCCTTATTTAGACTAAGCACCCTAGCCTGAGTTTCAACCTGCTCCCCTTCTATTTGAATATGGAATTCGACCATATTGTGGTCACTTGTTCCCAACGAGTCCCTAACTATGACATTTTTAATTAATCCTGCTTCATTACACAGGACCAGATCCAAGATTGCCTCCCCCCTTGTCGGTTCTGTGACATACTGTTCTAGGAACCCGTCTCTAATACATTCTATAAACTCTTCCTCTAGTCTACCCTGCCCAGTTTGGTTTGCCCAATTAATATGAAAATTGAAGTCCCCCATGATTACAGCAGTTCCCTTTTTACATGCGTCAACTATTTGCAGATTTATGTTCTGACTAACAGCGTCACAGCTATTTGGAGGTCTATAAATTACACCCACTAGTGTTTTTTTCCCCTTATTATTCTCTATCTGTACCCAAGCTGTTTCACTATCCTGATCCTTCAACGCAATATCCTTCCTCTCTATTGCCGTTATTCCCTCCCTTATTAAAAGGGCCACCCCTCCTCCCTTTCTTTCCTGTCTATCTTTCCTAATTGTCGAGTACCCCTCTATATTTAACTCCCAGTCCTGATCCCCTTGCAGCCATGTCTCCGTAATGGCCACGATATCATAACTATATATACTTAATTGCACCGTTAATTCATTTATCTTATTACGAATACTCCGTGCATTTAGATAAAGCACTTTCAGATGATTTTTACTACCCTTCCTTTCCGTTTTTGCCCCTTTTACATCTAAAGCTTTATCTTCACACATTCTGTCTCCTGTCACATTTTGACTTTCCGCTTCCCCACTGATACCCTGCTCTATTTCCTCTACCCCTGCCGTTATTACCCCCCTTGATACCTCCCCCCCGCTACTTAGTTTAAAGACCTCTCTACTGCCCTAGTTATATGATTTGCCAGGACCCCAGTCCCAGCACCGTTCAGGTGAAGTCCGTCCTTACAGAACAGATCCCCCCTGTCCCAGTACTGGTGCCAGTGGCCCAAGAAACCAAACCCATTATTCCCACACCAGTCTTTGAGCCACGCATTTAGCTTTTTAATTTTACGTACCCTCGCCGATTTGGCCCGTGGCTCAGGTAGCAATCCGGAGATCAGTACCCTCGAGGTTCTGCTTTTTAATTTATTCCCTAACTGCTCAAACTCCTTCAGCAGATCCTCCTTCCTCGTCCTTCCTATGTCATTGGTCCCCACATGGACCACGACCACTGGATCCTCCCCCTCCCTCTGCAAATTTCTCTCCAGCATCGCAGAGATATCCTTAACCCTAGCACCGGGTAGGCAACACAGCCTTCGGGACATGTTCTGCTGGCCGCAGAGAACCTTATCTACCCCCCGAATAATACTATCCCCTATCACTACGGCATTTATTCTAACTCCCCCCTCTTGAATGGCCTCCTGATCCACGGTGCTGCAGCCAGGTTGCTCATCCCTCCCACAGCCCCTGATCCCGTCCTTACATTGAGTAAGAGCCTCGGTCATGCTCGTCAGGGACAAGGGCTGTGGCTCCTGCCGCATCTCCTCCTGGTTCCCCCTACCTGCCTCGCTTATGGCCACACCTTCCTTTCCTTGCTCACTGCCTACTGAATTAGTTAAACTGGTCGGTGTGACCATCCCCTGGCACAAAACATCCAGGTAATACTCCCCCTCCCTGATGTACCGCAGCGTATGAAGTTGGGTCTCCAGCTCATCAATGCGGAGCTGGAGTTCCTCTAGCCTCAAACACTTACTGCAGCTGTAGGGATCTTCTACATCAATGGTGTCGACAAATTCCCACATCTCGCAGTATTGGCACATCTCCTGACCGCCCATCTTATATAAGTAATTAACCGGTCCTATTTAAGAATCCCCTACTGTATTGATACACCCCTTATTTATATAATCCTACCTCCTATAAATGGGAAAGTACTCACCCCAGCCGTAAATTACCTACTGGGTTGGCTGTCTAGTGGTAATTCCGTCCGCTCTTCCTGTCTGGCCCACTGCTCCCTTGCAGTGCGTGGCAAACCTCTTTGCCTCTCCCAGAACCCTTAGCCTCTCAAGCGTATTGCGTGGTCTCCTCTCCTCAGCCTCCTCTTCCCTCACTAGGCCGCTCACTCACTGCCCTCTGTCTCTCTACCCTCTCACTCACTCTCTACTCAATCCATCTATCTCTCTCTCCACCGCTCCTATCTCCGTCCCCACTCTCTCTCTCTCTCTCTCTCTCTCTCTCTCTCTCTCTCTCTCCCTCTCACCGTCCATGCGGATCGGCTCCCTCTTGGCCGCGACAGATGCGTCATTTCCGGGCTGAGTGAGGCCGCCCCGCAGAGTGCGGGGCAAAGGGCTTCCGGGACGGCGACGTCATTTCCGGACTAGGGCCGCCCCGCCCGAAGATTCTCGAGAGGGGGAGGGAGAGAGAGGGGGCATGAGCCCGGAAATGACGTCGCGCACAGCCCCAGCCCGGATATGACGTGCCGCCGCGGCCCAAGATGGAGGCGATCCGCATTGGACGGGAGAGAGAGAGAGAGAGAGGGGACGGGATGGGAGGAGGGAGAGAGAGATAGATCGATACAGAGAGAGGAGAAAGAGAGAAAGATAGTGTGAGGAGAGAGAGGTAGACTCCCACTGTCCCCTCCCTACTCCCCCTCCTCCTTCCATCCTCCCCCTCTCCCTCTCACTCCCCCTCTCTCACACACACACAATGGCGTTTCTATTTGCAGATCATTTCTCTTTCCTGTCCTATGTGTTGAGTACATTATGTATCTATCTGCAGTTAGGCCCACGGTTGGCAGGAATGGATCTATGTTCACCCAAATCCTCTCTCCCAGAGAGTGTGTGAGAGAGAGAGAGCGAGAGAGAGACAGAGAGACAGGGAGAGAGAGAGAGACCGAGAGACATTGAGAGAGAGAGAGAGAGAGGGAGATAGAGGGCGACAGATAGAGAGAGAATGAGTGACAGACAGAGACAGAGCGAAAGAGAGAGAGAGAGACAGGGTGATATAGAGAGGGAGAGATAGAGGGAGAGTCAGAGAGAGAGAATCAGAGAGAAAGACAGCTATAGACAGAGAGAGACACGGAGAGAGAGACACAGTAAAGGAAACCGGCTGAAAATTAGAAGCTGGTGTGACTTCAGGTGGGGGGAGAGAGAGGGACTCAGAGAGAGAGAGATACAGTGCGGAAACAAGCCCTTTCTTTCCAACTTGCTCACACCGACCAACATGCCCCATCTACACTAGTCCCACCCCGACCAACATGCCCCATCTACACTAGTCCCACCCCGACCAACATGCCCCATCTACACTAGTCCCACCCCGACCAACACGCCCCATCTACACCAGTCCCACCTCCGACCAACATGCCCCATCTACACCTGTCTCGATCTATTACGCCAGTTAGAGTGAACCAAATTATCAAACAATGTAAAGAAATGTATTGGAACATTGGGATAAAGAAACCAAAATCCAAAGCAGATTAGAATGTTACCGTGCCCTAAAAAGAGATTAAAAATTGGCAGACAATCTCTCAACTGTTAGAGACATAAAACAGAGACAGACCCTCACCAAATACAGGTGAAGTGACCAATTGAAAAAATGTTGAAAAAGGAAAAGAGAATCTGGCAACCAAGAGAAAACAGAATATGCGGCCACTGTGTAACAGATGAGGTTGAAACAGGTGCACTTCCTCCTAAAATGAACAAAATGTGACAAAACAAGGAAAGCATACTTTGTCAAACTCAGTGTGGCAACCCCTGACTTTAAAGAACTAGATGATACATCAAAACTAAGAATAATCCTTGGCGAAGGAAATACGGCACATCTTGGTGCACAATATAGCAACGTTACAACATTTTGAGATTTAAAAAATCAAGTTGCAATTTATCCCATCAGATAAAGCATAACAATAAGTTTAATTTGACACCTAATTCACTTTCATATCTCAAGTAATAAAAAGGTTATGGCCATTTTCATACTCGGAAATTAGCATCTTGTTCCCTATTGGTTTTCTATGGACATAACAAAAAAGCTGTGATCGAGGACAGTCAAAAGCCCATAACCTTCTTAAAAATTAAGAGAACTGAATGAAATATTCAGTTATCATAGATTGACCATCTGAAACAAATATAAAATAATCTTACTTGGAGGACCTGAAATTAAAGCATATAATTAGTTAGTTACCCAATTGTAGCTAATTTCAAACTTCAATTACTAGATCTAAACATCTATCCATTTCTAAATAAATGATTAACATTTTTAAATAGCCTAAGTGTCCAAATAATATTCACAAATAATTCACAATAAAACATGATTTTTAAATCTCATTTACATCAATTTATAGGCCAAATGGAAGGAATTTAGTGTTCAATTGCTGTAAATTAAAGTCAATTAAATTGACTTTCTAGTGGGTTCCTGTGGAACGCACTGGTTTAGAACGTTCACATTGACCTGGATTTGTGCCCTCAAATGCCCAGAAAAATACTGCGGCATATAAAGAGCCCAAAATGAGCTACTCGCTATAGAAAACTTTATATACAGGGTTCTTAAGAAGCCCCTTTTAATGTAAAAATAAGGTACATGCCTTTAATTGTTTGTTTTATAAAACCCTGGGGCTGCGAGAGGTTGCGGGTTGAGAGAGTGATTTTTAAACTACTATAACTATTATACAAGGCCATAAAAACTAATAATACCTTTTGCGACGGGGTCTTTCAGCGATTTTCCGTTAATGATTTACTAGGCTGAACATTTTCTATTGCAACAGCCTAGTAAAAATCGCGTTTTAAACCCGCCACCTCTAAACAGCGCCAAATCGCGCACATGGGGCTGGGACAGATTCTCAATGACGATTCGGGTAGGTTTTGTAACATACCTACACAATACGTAACAGCATGCCATAACCTGAGAGACGGTGAATGACCACCATGCACATGTGTAGGCACACACTAATTGACATTAACTGACTAAGAAGTTGATTTTGAATTGCTAAACTTGCTACTGTGTTGTACTGTTTACAGCTGCAAGAACGTGTAGCATCAATAAAGAGCTATAGGCCTCTTGCAAGTTTATGTACAGGGACATATCTATCCATGTACTGTAGACTTGTATTTATACTTATTTGGCAATATAACAATGTTTATCATGCCAAAAAAGTTTTTTAATTGAAATTGAAATTGAATTGAGAGAGGGACAGAGGGAGAGACAGAGAGAGAGACAGTCAGTGAGAGACGGAAACACTGGGAGAGAGAGGCAGAGAGAGAAAGGCAGAGAGAGAGAGACACAGAGAGATAGACAGAGAGAGAGACAGAGAAAGAGATGCAGAGACAGAGAGAGAGAGAGAGCGAGACACAGGGAGAGGCAGGCAGATGTGAAAGAGACATAGAGAGTGAGAGATAGAGGGAGAGAGATGCAGAGAGAGGGGGAGGGACAGAGCAAGAGATGGATAGATAGAGAGAGAGAGAGAGGGAGACAGATGGAGACAGAGATGGAGACAGTGGGAGAGACAGATAGAGAGAGAGAGACTGAGAGAGAGAGACTGAGAGAGAGAGAGACAGATAGAGAGAGAGAGACTGAGAGGGAGAGACAGGGAGAGAGACTGTGAGTTACAGAGAGAGAGACAAGAGAGGCAGAGAGAGGCAGAGACAGAGACATAGAGAAAGAGAGAGAGAAACTTAGACAGAGAGAGAGTGCTGGAGTAACTCAGCGGGCCAGGCTGCATCTGTGGAGAGAAGGAATGGGTGACATTTTGGGTCGAGACCCTTCTTTGCTTTAGTTTAGTTTAGAGATACAGCGCGGAAACAGGTCTTTAGGCCCGCGGAGTCCGCGCCGACCAGCGACCACCCCGTACACTAGCACCATCCTACGCACATTGGCGACAATTTAGCTATTTTGTGGACCCTGAACGTCTTTGAAATGTTATACTAGCCATAAACGCACCCAATATGTGCTAGTAATGTCCTGTTTGCCAGCTTGTTGACCCTCTGTGTACCCTTCCTGCAGGGTTTAGGAACCGTTGCTGTGGGACGTGAGCGGTCATTCAGGGCGTCCAGGGTGCCAATGAGCCCCCCCCCCCCCCCCCCCCACATCTGCTCGGCGTGCGGGCTGAGCTCGTGGAGGACCACATGACGGGGCACAGCAAGGAGAAGCGTTATGAGTGTGACGTGTGTGGCAAGATCTGGCAGTACCTGAGCCAGCTGGAGACCCACCGGCGGGTGCACACGGGAGAACGCCCCTTTGAGTGCTCGGAGTGCGGCAAGAGATTTAAGACGGCGAAGGTCCTGAAGATCCACTGGCAATTGCACACGGGCGAGAAGCCCTATGGCTGCTCCACTTGCGGCAAGAGCTTTACCCAGTTGTCGGGGCTGTGGGAGCACCAGCGGGTGCACAGCAGTGAGCGGCCCTTCACCTGCTCCAACTGCGGCAAAGACTTCAAGTGGTCCACGGACCTGAAGGTGCACCAGCGCATCCACACCAGCGAACGCCCCTACACCTGTGCCCTGTGCGGCAAGGGCTTCACCCACTCCAGCCCCCTGGTGCTGCACCAGCGCACAAACACTGGCGAGCGCCCCTACACCAGCACCCAGTGCGGCAAGGGCTTCACCAGCTCCAGCAGTCTGCTGGAGCACCAGCGCACCCACACCGGCGAGCGTCCCTACACCTGCAACCAGTGCAGCATGGGCTTCACCCAGTCTGGTCACCTGCTGAGGCACCAGCGCACCCACACCGGCGAGCGTCCCTACACCTGCGCCCAGTGCGGCAAGGACTTCACCCGTTCCTTCAAGCTGCTGGCCCACCAGCGGGTGCACGCCGGCGACTGTCCCGCCCCCAGCCCGGTGTGTGGAGAGCACTTTGCCACGGCCTCCCACGCCCTGTCTCACCAGCAGGTGCACACCAGTGGCCCGCCCTACGACTGCCCGTACTGCGGTGAGGAGTTTGACAGTTCGCGGGGGTTGCGGCAGCACCGGCGGACCCACGTCGGCGAGCAGCTGCTCCCACTGTGACAAGAGAGCATGGGGGCTGCGGGAGCAGCAGCGGATACACACCGGAGAGAGACCCTTTGTGTGCGCTGAGTGGCAAGGGTTTCACCCGCATGTCCAGCCTGTGGCAGCACCGGCGTACCCACAACAGTGAGCGTCCCTTCCCCTGCCCGCTCTGTGACAAGGCCTTTGCCCACTCCTTCAGCCTGCTGGCACACCGCCACGCGGATAGATAGGCGCTGTTTAGGTAAACACAAAATGCTGGAAGGAATGAGTAACGTTTCGGGTCGTTTCATTCACTCACCCACTCCTTCTCTCCAGAGATGCTGCCTGTCCCGCTGAGTTACTCCAGCACTTTGTGTCCTTTTTGTAAACCAGCATCTGCAGTTCCTTGTTTTTAAACCATTCTGGTTAACCATCTCTGCACCTTCACTGAGAAAGAGTTTAATTTGGTCAAGTTTGGTTCGTAAATTTAAAATGGAGATTTGTTGAAAAACAGAAAGCAGTCAAATTTAAAGAGAATTTTCCCAGCAGAATAAAGTTTGGGAAAATCTTAGCAGCTTGGTTTATACTAATCACTGAAACAATGTATTAATATAGAGATGTATAGTCTGCGCACAGCATCATTTTAGATATCTGTCTGAACTGCCTGTCCCAGCTAAGGACAAGGTAGTGGCTTTCATCCAAGTCTTACAAGCTTGTTTTAGTTCACAGACGGATGCCCATTCTGGAACCAAGATGGAAGTCATTTGAAAACAAAATGTAGTTAGTTGTCCTTCCGGAATGGGCAGCTGTACTGAAGCTGTGCCAAGATTTGTGAATAAGGCTGACATTGCAAATATATGGGTCGTCTCCCTTGTTTCCCTCGGGCTACAGATCTTTCACTCAGATTTAGAAGGTGTGTTTTATTGATAAAAACATGTATAATGACTCTAACTTTCCTTTCTTCATTGAGTGGAGCCCGAGAAGCAGTGAGCAACGTGTGTGCTCTTTGTAGATCTCCCCAGCCACTCTCGTCTGGCAAATTGAGTAAAAGATTGCTTTGGTTTACCTTTAAAAATTTTGTTGCTGTCTGCTTTCTTTAAGAGACGAACTTTGACAACTGCGGTCTTTGGAATTTTTCAGAATTCAGTTTGTACTATTAATAATGAAAGAAAATGCCAACCATCTCCAGAAATGATCAGACATTATTCTTCCCTCCATGCATATCTGTAGCCGGAGGGCAGTCAGCCACCTCCCCACTATTTCAAAGATAGTCCTGCACTCGTCGATGTTTCATTTCCTATAAGGGTCATTCCTCTGAGGAATTTCAATACAACATGCCCACTCTTGCCTTTATGAAGAGACTGACGATTTGTACAGCAGGTATGATGGACAAATAATGGATTATTGTACAAAAGAAAGTCTTGACGCATTTGTGCCTTATGTAACAAATAAAGCAAGTTTTTCCTGACCTCACTGTGTTCTTCGGAATTCTTCAGAATTCATGTTGTGCTTTCAATAATGAAATTGATTAGTAGGACTGGATGTTACAATCCCTAAGGTTTTTCACTACAATTGACATTTGATATGTTTGGGGATGACCATTAGGTGATCTTGCTACCAATCAGACACTTCTTCAGTTGTGTACCTCAACGTCACTGGGTGTTTCAGCCTTTTATCACAAGACACTCTCAGTCGAGGCAGGCCCACCACAGGGTGATAAAACCCGGGTGTGTGTCTTATTGTTAGCCTCTAGATGGTCACGTGGCAGCCCAGACAGCATATTTTCTCTTCAGCCACAGCCAGTGACTGCTCTAAGAAAATGCCAACCATCCAGAAATGATAAGAAATTATTCTCGCCTCCATGCATATCTGTAGCCGTAGGGCAGTCGCACACCTCCCCACTACTTCAAAGATAGTTCCTGCACTGGGCAATATCGTTTGGTGTTTAACGGCTGTAACGCGATGGCGGGGCTTCAGACAGCCCGGTACCCGGGTGAATCACCCCATGTGGGGGTCCGGGGAATTAATCACCCCATGTGGGGGTCCGGGGAATGAATCACCCCATGTGGGGGGGGGGGGGGGGGTGAATCACCCCGGTGTGTGGGTCGGGGGGTGGGGTGAATCACCCTGACCGGTGCAGCGCAGTCAGTGACTCTGGGTGTCTGGAGGGACCAAACTGTCTCCAACTCTGCTGCAGCTGACGGGAGCCGCAGCCCCGCTCCACCCGGCCCCGTGTGTGTGTGCGCTGCCGACCCACAGCCCATGACAGTACGGTGGGAGCCAGGGGAAAGGTAGGTAGCCAACTTGGGGGAGTAAGGGGTTGGGAGGTAGCCAACTTGGGGGAGTAAGGTTAAAAAGTTAAGTTGGAATTTATTGTCACATGCACCAATTAAGGTCCAGTGATATTTGAGTTACCATACAGCCATACTGAGTAAAAAGCAACAAGACACACAGCCACATAAAATAAAATTTAACATAAACATCCACCACAGCGGAATCTACATTCCTCACTGTGATGGAAGGTAATAAAGTTCAATCATCTTCCCCTTTTGTTCACCCGTGGTCGGGGCTGTTGAACCCTCCACAGTTGCTGCTCACTGCCGACACATTACATAAAAGTCCTTTTAAACTTCCATGATCCAAAGACATCCTCATGCAGAAGGCCTCTGCTTGGACAGCTATCCAGCCAGAAGACTCAAAAGCATTGCGGGATTTTGCGATATTTCTTAGAAGTATGAAATAAATGACCACCCTCTTAGACCACATGCAAGAAATGAATGTTGTTAGCAATATGAAAATGTTCACTCTAAAACTGCCCTGTAGAAAAGATAAAGCTGGTCTGTTAGAGGAAAATGAGAATGGAGAGGCCATGCTTCCTGATCTGGGGAACTTCATAGAAAAGGAAGTAAGGTTCATGTCAAATTTACGCTATGGGATTATTCAAGATCCTAAACCAATCGCAACTGTCAAAGGTTCTACCTTTACTAAAACAAAAGGAAGAACAAGACCTAAGGGAAGTAGTTTTGATTCCGCTGTAAATACCTGCAGAAACGAGAGGCCAAAAGGAAGAAGATACATCTACTGTTAAGCCAAGATGGTTCTGCTTGTCATCCAGCAAGCAGAAGACAGAGGAATGACAAAGAGATGGCCTATGAGGGAAGGGAAGGGAAGGGGGGGCTGTCGATGACTGGTCAGCTCAGACCGTGCATCCCACCCCAAGAATGGACGCCGCATTCTTGACAGGGCCAAGGAGAGCTTGTAATAGGAACACTTCTCCAACCATTTCCCACCACGGATGGCTGACCTGCTGAGTTCTACCGGCACTTTGGAGGGGAATGGACAGGTGACGTGTCGGGTCTGGACCCTTCTTTGCACTGATGGAGTCGGGGGAGAAAGCTGGAAAAAAGAGATGGGGTTGGGACAGACTCCAGGACTTGATTGGGAGGGGGCAGTCTACTTAATTTGGAGAATTCAATGTTCATGTCATTGGGCTGTAAGCTATGAGGTGCTGTTCCTCCAGTTTGCGTGTCACCTCACTCTGGCAATGGAGGAGGCCCAGGACAGAAAGACCTTGTCTTGGAGGACCGAGCACACGTGTAGGCTGCAATGCACGCCTAGTCCAGATACATTAGACATTAGACAAGAGACAATAAGTGCAGGAGTAGGCCATTCGAGCCAGCACCGCCATTCAATGTGATCACAGCTGATCATCCCCACAGTACCCCGTTCCTGCTTTATCCACATATCCCCTGACTCCGCTATCTTTAAGAGCCCTATATAGCTCTCTCTTGAAGGTAACCAGAGAACTGCCCTCCACCTAAGGCTGAACATTCCGCAGACTCACAACTTTCCAAGTGAAAAAAATTGTTTTTTCATCTCCGTTCAAAATGGCTTATCCCTTATTCTTAAACTGTGGCCCCTGTTTCTGGACTCCCCCCGACATTGGGAACATGTTTGCTGCCTCCAGCATGTCCAAACCATTAATAATCTTATATGTTTCAATAAGATTGCCTCTCATCCTTCTAAACTCAATAGTATACAAGCTGCTCCATTCTCTCAGCATATGACAGTCCCACCATCCCGGGAATTAACCTACGCTGCACACCCTCAATAGCAAGAATGTCCTTCCTCAAATTGGGGGACCAAAACTGCACACAATTCCCCAGGAATGATCTCACTAGGGCCCTGTACAACTGCAGATGGAACTCTTTGCTCCAATACTCAAATCCTCTTGTTATGAAGACCATTCGCCATTCACTTGCTTCACTGCCTGCTGTACCTGCATGCTTACTTTAATTGACTGATGAACAAGGACCCCCAGATCCCGTAGTACTTCCCCTTTTCCCAACTTGACACACTTTAGATAATAATCTGCCTTCCTGTTTACTTTACCAAAGTGGAAAACCTCACATTTATCCACATTAAACTGCATCTGCCCATTCGCCCAACCTGTCCAAGTCACCCTGCATTCCCATAGCATCCTCGTCACAGTGCACACTGCCACCCAGCTTTGTGCCATCTGCAAATGTGCTAATGTTACTTTGAATCCCTTCATCTAAATCATTGATGCATATTGTAAATAGCTGTGATCCCAGCACTGAGCCTATTCACTACCTACCATTCTGAAAAGGACCCGTTAATACCTATGTTTTGTTTCCTGTCTGCCAACCAATTTTCTATCCATATCAGCATTCTACCCCCAATACCTTGTACCCTAAATTTTCTCATTAATTTCCTATGTGGGACCTTATCAAATGCTTACTGAAAGTCCAGGTACATTACATCCACTGGTTCTCCCTTGTCCATTTTCCTAGTTACATCCTCAATAAATTCCAGAAGATTATTCAAGCATGATTTCCCCTTTGTAAATAATTGACTCCAGCATCTTCCCCACCACCGATGTCAGGCTAATCCAGGGGTGGGGAACCTGCGGCCTTAAGGCCACATGCGGCCTTCTAGGCCATTAAGTGCGGCCGTTTGAATAAATACAAATTTTGTAAAACAAATCATTTTATTTTTATTAATATGTTTTTGTTCGTCTTTTACTATTTTTATTTTAATCTTTAAACAAACGTATTTAAAATACCAAAGAGTAAAAGAAGATTCAACACAATTAGCATTTTTTAGCATTCAAATTAGCATTTCAACCTCACCCAGTTCTTGTCTCCAAGGCTGCTACAGAACTACAGATGGAATTGATTGAGCTCAGAAGATGACATTTTAAAGTCCTTATTTGATGCTGAAAGATCCGATAGAAATATGGGAAAATGCAATAGAATACCCACGTCTTCCGCAACATGCACGAAAAATGCTTTCTTGCTTTTCAACCACTTATTGCTGCAAATCTACATTCTTCATGCTAACCCAAATCAAGATGCCCTTAAGGTCACAAATGACGGATAACCATCTTGAAGATCATCTGAAACTGCGAACCTCCATGTTACAACCAAATATTCAAATGATTTCCCACAAAAAAGCGGTCACAACAAAGTCAATGAAAGGTAGGTAACTTCAGAAATAACATTTTTTTTCATTTTCCAAGTTAGTACATAGTAGTTAGATTTTTGCAAAATAAAGTACATTTTGAACTATATCTAATTGAAGTCTCATGCATGCGGCCTTATTAGATTACAGCTAACTTAATGCGGCATTCCAACATGAAAAGTTTCCCCACCCCTGGGCTAAAGTCTCTAATTCCCTGTTTTCTCTCTCCCACCTTTCTTAAAAAGTGGCATGACATTAGCCACCCTCTATTCCACAGGAACTGATCCTGAATCAATAGAACATTGGAAAATGATCACCAATGCGCCCAAGATTTACACCATCTACACATGCTCTACACCATCTACACACATGACTGCACCCCCGCCCACCACAGCAACACCATTGTCAAATTTGCGGATGACACTACGGTGGTGGGACTCATCTCCGGGGGGGACGAGTACGCCTACCGGGATGAGGAGGAGCAGCTGACAGTGTGGTGTGAAGAAAATAACCTGCTCCTCAACACCTTAAAGACAAAGGAAGTAATAATAGACTTTAGGAAGAATAAAACGGACATGGTACCATTGATTATTAAAGGGGACTGTGTCGAGAGGGTGGCGGATTTCCGCTTCCTGGGAATCCATATTGAGGAGGACCTGACGTGGAGCGTGAACACCACTGCGCTGCTGGAAAAGGTCCAGCAGAGACTGTACTTCCTGAGGGTGCTCAGGAAGAATAACATCACTCAGAGACGGCTGCTGTCCTTTTATCGGTGCTCCATTGAGAGCATACTAACATACTGCGTATGCGTGTGGTACACCAGCTGCACAGCGGCTCAGAGGAAAGCGCTCCAGAGGGCCATTGACAACGCCCAGAGGATTGTCGGCTGCCCTCTCCTTACCTTGGAGGACTTACACAGTTCCCACTGCATCAAAAAATCCCAGAGTATTATAAAGGACATTTCCCACCCCGGACACTCCCTGTTTGAACTGTTGCCGTCAGGCAGATGGTACAGATCTACAAGGACAAGGACGAAAAGACTAAAAAACAGTTTTTACCCCACTGCTATAAAAGCACTAAATGTAGCCGCCAAGGAACGCAGGGGCGAGACATACTAAGGGACTGTGGTACACTGTGAAATCGACAGAAGGATGGAGGGTTGGGTGTTTATGCGTGCTATTTTCATGATATTTATTTTAGGTGTTTATCTTTTAACATTTTATTTTGTATGTATTATTAGCTTTTAGAAATGTTTGAATGGTGCACTGACTGGCTGACATTTTTAAATTTCGTTGTACATGGTTCATGTTACAATGACAATAAAGAAACTATTCTATTCTATTCTATTCGATTTCTAGAGCCACTTCCTTAAATACCCTGGGATGCAGACCATCAGGCCCTGGGGATTTATCAGCCTTCAGTCCCATCAGTCTACCCAACACCATTTCCTGCCTAATGTGGATTCCCTTCAGTTCCTCCATCATCCTAGATCCTCTGGCCACTGGTACATCTGGAAGATTGTTTGTGTCCTCCTTAGTGAAGACGGATCCAAAGTACCTGTTCAGCTCATCTGCCATTTCCTTGTTCCCAATATTAAATTCCCCCTTTTCAGTCTTCAAGGATTCAACTTTGGTCTTAACTATTTTTTCCATCTTCACTTTCGTAAAGAAGGAACAGCAGATGCTGGTTTAGAAAGAGAGACACAATCTCCTGGAGTAACTTGCACGTCTGGAGAGCATGGACAGGCAACATTCTAGGTCAGGACCCTTCTTCAGGCTGCTTCAGGCCAAACATACTACTCCTCATTTACTTCTAAATCTTGGGGTACAGCTATTCTTATTAGGAAAGGTATTCCTTTTACATTAAAGAATACTATATCAGATAAAGAGGGAAGGTATATTATAGTTTCGGGTGAAATTTATGCAACCCCACTAACTTTGATAAATATTTATGCTCCGAATTTTGATAACCCCCAATTTTTTGATAAAATTATTGACATAATATCAGAGTTTAATTACCAAAATGTGATAATAACTGTGTTTTAGATTCATATCTAGATAAATCATCAAAACAAAAGAAGAGTAATTTAAAATCTAAAACTAGCGAACTTCTAAATACATATATAAAAAATACTAATATAATAGATGTATGGAGATCTGCTAATCCAGTTGGAAGGGAATATTCGTTTTACTCTCCGGTGCATGAAACTTATTCAAGAATTGATTATTTTTTAGTGGATATGAAATTAATGCCATATACAAACAACCCAACACACCACATTAGTAGTATCTCAGATCACTCTCCGTTGACATTTTCAGTAAAATTTGAGGGAATGCCGGGTAAAAATAAATTGGAGGTTTAATACACATATTTTAAATGACGTGCAAGGCTATCAATATTTAAAACAACAAATGAAACTTTTTTTCGATACAAATGATATACCAGGTACTTCGCCTTCTTTATTATGGGAAACTTTTAAGGCATTTATGAGAGGAATTATAATTTCATATCAAAGTTTTCAAAATAAAAAGAATAAGACAGAACAATTGTTGTTAGAACAAGAAATCAGACAGTTAGAGTTGGATAATGCCAAAGATTCCACGACAGATAAACACAATAAGATAATATTACTGAAATTTAAGCTTAATCGAATTTTATCGGCAAGAGTAATAAGACTATTCCAAATTACAAAACAGGAACATTTTGAGTTTGGTGACAAACCACATAAACTTTTAGCTCGCCAATTGAAAAAAACAAGAAAAGGAAAATACTATAACCAAAATTAAATCAGAGAAAGGTGAATTACTAATACTACCTAAAGATATTAATAATAGATTTGCCCAATTTTACCAAAACTTATATACATCTAAAATTAAAATAGAAGATAGTAAAATAAAAAAAATTCTAGATAGCTGTAATCTTCCAATACTGGACCTTTTAGAACAAGAGGAACTAGGAGCTCAAATTACAATCAAAGAAATAGGTGAAACAATAAAATCGCTGAAAAATGGTAAGACACCGGGACCAAATGGTTTTAATAATGAATTTTATAAAAAATTTCAGGAGATAACGACCCCTTATTTATTTAATTTATACTCCCATGCTTTTAAAGAAAACAAACTACCTGAAACACTAACAGAATCAACTATTACGCTTATTCCAAAAAATATATAAAGATTTAGAAGATCCGGGCTCGTACAGAGCTATATCACTTTTAAATACAGATCAGAAAATTTTAGCAAAGATTTTAGCAAGAAGATTAAGCAAATATATTAGTAAATTGATAAACCCTGATCAAACGGGGTTTATACCTAAAAGATACTCATTTAATAATCTGAGACGCCTGTTTAATATAATGTACTCGCATAAAGTAGAGGAAGAAGATATATCAAATAGTTATTTGGATGCAGAGAAAGCATTTGATCAGGTAGAGTGGCAATACTTATATAAAGTACTACCAAAATTTAATATGTGAGAGAATTTTATAACATGGGTAAAATTATTATATGATAAACCGATGGCAAGAATTTTAACCAATAACATGTTATCTCAAAAATTTCAACTATCAAGGGGAAATAGGCAGGGATGTGCACTATCACCCCTGCTATTTGCCCTTATGATAGAACCCCTGGCTGAAAGTATAAGAATTCATCCGAATATTCAGGGCTATAATACCAGGGACTCAAAGAATAAAATCTCATTATATGCAGACGATATACTTTTATATATTACAAAGTCACAAACGAGCATACCAAATTTATTAAACTTAATAGAGGAATTTGGGTCTTTTTCTGGATATAGAATAAACTGGAACAAAAGTGAAATCATTACATTAAAACCTCAAGAACCTACACACTTATTGAAGTTCCCCTTTAAAATCACAACAGAAAAATTTAAATATTTGGGTATTCAGATTACTAGAAAATATAAAGCATTATTCAATGCTAATTCCATACCTTTATTAAATAAACTTAATACACTGATTAAATTTTGGAAAACACTTCCCTTATCATTATTAGGTAGAATAAATGCAATAAAAATGATCTTCCTACCACAATTACTATACCTATTTCAGTCTATACCGGTATATATACCAAAATATATATTTTTTTAAATTAGACTCTAACATTGCAAATTATATTTGGGATTATAAATCACATAGAATCACAAAAAAACACTTATGTAAACCAAAAGAGGTCGGGGGACTTTCACTTCCGAATTTTATGTATTATTACTGGGCAGTGCATATTAAGAATATGATTTATTGGTTGGATAGTTCTACACAACAGACAGAATGGATAAAAATGGAGAAGGAGGATTGTCATCCTTGTAATATAGGAACGATCCTCTTTTCCCCCAAAAAACTGAAGAACACAATATATAAGAAGAACCCAATTATATATGGTACAATAAGAATTTAGAAACAAATAAAATTATCTTTAAAATTAAGAAATCTATCACTGTTAATGCCAATAGCGAATAACCCTTTATTTAAACCATCTCTTATTGATAAGACATATAACCAATGGGAAAGTCTCGGAATTAGAAGGATCAGGGATATGTACGAAATGGGAAACCTACTATCATTCCAACAACTACAATTAAAATTTAAATTGAAAAACAACCAATATTTTAAATATCTTCAGATTTGCGACTTTGTGAAAAAATATATACAAGGATATCAAAAAGTAACTCCTGACTTATTGGAAGAAGCAATGAATATTGAAGCTGACTCACAAAAATTAATATCCTATTTATATAATAGTATTCTAAATATAGACCTACCATCGACAGAGGTACTTAGAGAAGAGTGGGAACGGGAATTAATGATAAAAATTACGAAGGTTAAATGGGAAAAATACCTGATATATATTCACAAATGTTCAATTAATGTAAGACATAATCTAATTCAATTTAAAATTGTACATAGATTATATTATTCAAAAACAAGATTGAACAAATTTTATCCAAATATATCCGCCACTTGTGATAAATGTCTAGCCCAAAAGGCAACTATAACACACTCCTTAGTTTCCTGCATAAAACTTTATAGATTTTGGAATATTTTTGAAATACTTACAAAATTATTCAAGACAAGAATGGAACCTAATACTGAAATGATTATATTTGGTGAAATGGAAGATGGGAATAAATTGAACACATCTCAAAATCTATTCCTTAACTATGGTTTAATAATAGCAACAAAATTAATACTTAAATTTTGGAAGGGTACATCAATACCAACGCTTAAAATGTGGATTGCAAGTATGTTGGACACCGCTCATCTTGAGGAAATGCGATTCCTCCTAATGGATAAATCAGACCAATTCATAACGAGTTGGTCTCCATTCGTCGTTTTTTTGGAATCATATGGTGCAACACAATTGTAAAAAATAACTGTTTCAGGACTGGACGAGGGTTGGTCAAGATTATAAATAATGATCTCCTTTTCTTTTCACTATTTTCTCTCTCAACTTTCTTCATTTACTCGTTTTCTTTCTTCACACACTATATATTTCACATTTTTCTATCCTTTACTATCTAACTTCTTTTTCTTATTTTCATCTTTTTTCAATGTAACAAAAAAAAAAGAAGTTGTACATAAAATGTATTATGAAAATATATATTAGGCACTTTGGTGCCATATGACTGTACTTACTTCTAATAAAATAAAATATTAAAGCCGTGAACGCCGACAACAGGATGGATCTCACGTAGGGGACAAGGCAAGGTAGGCTGTTTATTTTTACATTAAAAAGTGCTGGAGTAACTCAGCGGGTCAGGCATCATCTGTGGAGAATATGGATAGGTGGCGTTTCAGAGTGCTGGAGTAACTCAGCGGGTCAGGCATCATCTGTGGAGAACATGGATAGGTGGCGTTTCACAGAGTGCTGGAGTAACTCAGCGGGTCAGGCAGCATCTGTGGAGAACATGGATAGGTGACGTTTCACAGAGTGCTGGAGTAACTCAGCGGGTCAGGCAGCATCTGTGTGGAGAACATGGATAGGTGATGTTTCACAGAGTGCTGGTGTAATTCCGGTCAGGCAGCATCACGGTCAATGTTAATAGATGATGTTTCAGGTTTGAAGAGGGGTCATGATCGAAAAAAAAGGCCCCTATCCATGTTATCCACAGACAGACACAAAATGCTGGAGTAACTCAGTGGGATAGGCAGCATCTCTGGAGTGAAGGAACCTTCTTCAGACTGAGAGTCACAGGAGAGTGAGACACAGAGATAAGGAAGTGGAAGGCGTTACTCCAGCACTCTGTATTATATGAATAGTGTCAGGTTAGGAAAATGGGAAGTACAACGAGATCTGTGTGTCCTGGTACATCAGTCACTGAAAGTAAGCATGCAGGTACAGCAGGCAGTGAAGAAAGCCAATGGCATGTTGGCCTTCATAGGGCGAGGAGTTGAGTTTAGGCGCAAGGAGGACCTACTGCAGTTGTACAGGGCCCCAGTGACACCACAACTGGAGAATTGTGTGCAGTTTTGGTCCCAAAATTTGAGGAAGGATATTCTTGCTATTGAGGGAGCCCAGAGTAGGTTCACAAGGTTAATTCCCGAGGTGATGGCGGGACTGACATATGTTGAAAGAATGGGTCGACTGGGTTTGTATTCACTGGAATTCAGAAGGATGAGCGGGTATCTTATAGAATTGTATAACAATTAGTGAGGCATTGGACAGGGTAGATGCAGGAAACATGTTCCCCATGTTGGGGGAGTCTGGAACTGTTAAGGTACATTTCTTGAAACAGACAACTCACAATAAGTTAGATCAACCAACACAAGCTTTACTGATCATTTAGCCGGCGAGAGTGGCAGGGGATACAAAGTC
Organism: Leucoraja ocellata; assembly: GCA_036785375.1. Lineage (NCBI taxonomy): Eukaryota > Metazoa > Chordata > Chondrichthyes > Rajiformes > Rajidae > Leucoraja > Leucoraja ocellata. The sequence continues at coordinate 73,910 of JAWMAR010002134.1, forward strand.
AAGTATGCAACACTCCTGGGCTATCACTCTAAATGAACAGACATACAGCATCTTTTGTTAGTATTTTGGAAACATAGTCACATGTTTATACAGAGTTGGAGCAATGACATCTAACACATCAATCACAGAGTATACCCATTCAAAGCTTTCTCGTCACTAACACAATACTTCTCATGCTCTGGTTATATCGATCACAAACTTTAGTTACAAACCCTCAAACAACAGGAACGTAGTCAAAGGGTGCTGGAGTAACTCAGCGGGTCAGGCAGCATCTGTGCAGAACATGGATAGGTGACATTTCGGGTCGGGGACCCTTCTTCAGACTGACATTATGTTGACAGATGAGGGGGTGAGTGACAGAGGCAAGGGAGAATAAGGAGATAAAAGGATGTGAGATAAGGAGAGAGGAATATATATGTGCAGCTTTAAGGGACATTGGTCAGGTAGCATTGGGAGTATTGCATACAGTTCTGGTCACTTCATTACAGGACTGATGTGGAGGCTTTGGGGAAGGTGCAGATATGGTTAACCAGAATGGTTTAAAAACAAGGAACTGCAGATGCTGGTTTACAAAAAAGGACACAAAACGCTGGAGTAACTCAGAGGGACAGGCAGCATCTCTGGAGAGAAGGACTGGGTGACATTTCGGGTCAAGATTGAGGAGGGTCTCGACCAGAAACGATTCCCATTCCTTCCTGCATTTTGTGTTTACCTAAACATCGCCGATCTATCCATGTGGCGGTGTGCCAGCAGGCTGAAGGAGCGGGCAAAGGCCTTGCCACAGAGCGGGCAGGTGAAGGGGCGCTGGCCCGGTGTGGACTCGCCGGTGCTCCAGCAGGTGGTTAAGGTGGGTGAAGCCCTTACCACAGGACGGGCAGGGGAAGGGACGCTCACTGTTGTGGGTACGCCGGTGCTGCCACAGGCTGGACATGCGGGTGAAACCTTTGCCACAGTCAGCGCACACAAAGGGTCTCTCTCCGGTGTGTATCCGCTGCTGCTCCCGCAGTCCCCGTGCTCGCTTGTCACAGTGGGAGCAGCTGCTCGCCGACGTGGGTCCGCTGGTGCTGCCGCAACCCCCGCGAGCTGTCAAAGTCCTCACCGCAGTACGGGCAGTCGTAGGGCTGGCCACTGTTGTGCACGTGCTGATGAGACAGGGCGTGAGAGGCCGTGGCAAAGTGCTCTCCACACACCGGGCTGGGGACGGGACGGTCGCCGGCGTGCACCCGCTGGTGGGACAGCAGCCGGGTGGAGTTGGTGAAGGCCTTGCCGCACTGGGTGCAGGTGTAGGGGCGCTCCCCCTTGTGGGTGCGCTGGTGCTGCTGCAGGCTGCTGGAGTGGGTGAAGCCCTTGCCGCACTGGGCACAGGTGTAGGGGCGCTCGCCGGTGTGGGTGCGCTGGTGCTGCTGCAGGCTGCTGGACTGGGTGAAGCCCTTGCCGCACTGGGCACAGGTGTAGGGGCGCTCGCCGGTGTGGATGCGCTGGTGCTCCAGCAGGTGGTCAGAGCGGGTGAAGCCCTTGCCGCACTGGGCGCAGGTATAGGGGCGCTCGCCGGTGTGGGTGCGCTGGTGCCTCAGCAAGTTGCTGGAGTGGGTGAAGCCCTTGCCGCACTTGGCGCAGGTTTTGGGGTGCTCGCCAGTGTGGGTGCGCTGGTGCTGCAGGAGGCCGCTGGACTGGGTGAAGCCCTTGCCGCAGTCGCTGCATGTGTAGGGACGTTCCCCGGTGTGTACGCGCCTGTGCGCCTTCAGTTCCTTGGACAAATTGAAGCCTTTGCCGCAGTCGGGGCAGGTGAAGGGCCGCTCACTGCTGTGCACCCGCGGGTGCTCCCACAGCCCCGACAACTGGGTAAAGCTCTCGCCACATGTGGAGCAGCCACAGGGCTTCTCTCCCGTGTGCACCCGCCGGTGGGCCTTCAGCACATCCGCCCTCTTGAAGCTCTTGCCGCACTCTGTGCTGTTGAAGGGGCGTTCTATAATGTGCACCCGACGGTGGGTCTCCAGCCGGCTCAGGCTCTGCCAGGCCTTGCCACATACGTCGCACTCATAACGCTTCTCCTTGTTGTGCCCCGTCATGTGGTCCTCTATCGAAGATCAGCCCTTGAAGCCCGGCCCGCACACCGAGCAGATGGGGGGCTCACCGGCACCCTGGCCGCCCTCAATGGCCGCTCACGTTCCCGTCTCTCCGTCCACAGCAATGGCTCCTAAACCCTGCAGGAGGGGAACACAGAGGATCAACAAGCTGGCAAACAGGACATTACTAGCACATATTGGGTGCGTTTATGGCGGAGGAAACCGTTATATAATTCTGCGCTGCACACTGGCGCAGCGGGACAGTTGTAAATTAATCGGCTTCCACAAAATAACTAAATTGTCCCCAATGTGCGTGGGATAGTGCTAGTGTACGGGGTGATCGCTGGTCGGCGCAGACACCATGGGCAAAAGGCCTGTTGTTTCCGCACTGCATCTCTAAACTGATCTAAACCAAAGAAGGGCGTCGACCCAAGACACCAACCATTCCTCTCTCCACAGATGCTGCCTGGCCTGCTGAGGTACTCCAGCACTTTGTGTCTATCTTCTCCACAGATGCTCCCTGACCCGCTCAGTTACTCCAGCACTTTGTGTCTATCTTCTCCACAGATGCTGCCTGACCCGCTGAGTTACTCCAGCACTTTGTGTCTATCTTCTCCACAGATGCTGTCTGTCCCGCTGAGTTACTCCAGCACTTTGTCATAGAGTCATGGAGTGATACAGTGTTGGAAACAGGGCCCTTCGGCCCAACTCGTACCCGCACTCCTAGATCCCTCGGCTCTACACATTCCGCAAGGCTCAGAGTTCAGAGTCCTAATGAGACCACACCTGGAGTATTGTGTGCAGTTTTGGTCCCCTAATTTGAGGAAGGACATTCTCGCTATTGAGGGAGAGCAGCGTAGGTTCACCAGGTTATTTCCAGAGATGTGGGGGACCGTCATATGCTGAGAGAATGGAGCGGCTGGGCTTGTACACTCTGGAGTTTAGAAGGATGAGATGGGATCTTATTGAACCATATAAGACTGTTAAGGGTTTGGACATGCTAGAGGCAGGAAACATGTTCCCGATGTTGGGGGAGTCCAGAACCGGGGGCCACAAAGTTTAAGAATAAGGGGTAAGAGACAAGGAAACACTTTTTCACACAGAGTTGTGAGTCTGTGGAATTCTCTGCCTCAGAAGGCGGTGGAGGCCGGTTCAGTGGATACATTGAAGATAGAGCTAGATAGGGCTCTTAAAGATAGAAACATAGAAAATAGGTGCAGGAGTAGGCCATTCGGCCCTTCGAGCCTGCACCGCCATTTAATATGATCATGGCTGATCATCCAACTCAGTATCCTGTTCCTGCCTTCTCTTGATACCCCCTGATCCCTTGAGCCACAAAGTCCACATCTAACTCCCTCTTAAATATAGCCAATGAATTGGCCTCAACTACCTTCTGCGGCAGAGAATTCCAGAGATTCACCACTCTCTGTGTGAAAAATGTTTTCCTCATCTCAGTCCTAAAAGATTTCCCCCTTATCCTTAAACGGTGACCCCTTGTTCTGGACTCCCCCAGCTTCGCGAACAATCTTCCTGCATCTAGCCTGTCCAACCCCTTAAGAATTTTGTAAGTTTCTAAATTCTAGCGAGTACAAACCGAGTCTATCCAGTCTTTCTTCATATGAAAGTCCTGACATCCCAGGAATCAGTCTGGTGAACCTTCTCTGCACTTCCTCTATGGCAAGAATGTCTTTCCTCAGACTAGGAGATCAAAACTGTACGCAATACTCCAGGTGTGGTCTCACTAAGACCCTGTACAACTGCAGTAGAACATCCCTGCTCCTATACTCAAATCCTTTTGATATGAATGCTAACATACCATTCGCCTTCTTCACTGCCTGCTGCACCTGCATGCCTACTTTTAATGACTGGTGTACCATGACACCCAGGTCTCGTTGCATCTCCCCCTTTCCTAATCGGCCACCATTCAGATAATAATCTACTTTCCTGTTTTTGCCACCAAAGTGGATAACCTCACATTTATCCACATTATACTGCATCTGCCATACATTTGCCCACTCACCCAGCCTACCCAAGTCACCTTGCACCCTCCTAGCATCCTCCTCACAGCTAACACTGCCCCCCAGCTTCGTGTCATCCGCAAACTTGGAGATGTTGCATTCAATTCCCTCGTCCAAATCATTAATATATATCGTAAATAGCTGGGGTCCCAGAACTGAGCCTTGCGGTAACCCACTAGTCACTGCCTGCCATTGTGAAAAGGACCCGTTCACTCCTACTCTTTGCTTCCTGTCTGCCAACCAGTTCTCTATCCACATCAATACTGAACCCCCAATACCGTGTGCTTTAAGTTTGTAACCTGGATTTCACTCAGTTCCCCCATCTCATTTTACCCCCGATCCCCTGCTATTTCCGGCAGATTATTTATGTCTTCCTTAGTGAAGACAGAACCAAAGTAGTTATTCAATTGGTCTGCCATGTCCTTGTTCCCCATGATCAATTCACCCGTTTCTGACTGCAAGGGACCTACATTTGTTTTAACTAATCTTTTTCTCTTCACATATCTATAAAAGCTTTTGCAGTCAGTTTTTATGTTCCCTTCCAGTTTTCTTTCATAATCTATTTTCCCTTTCCTAATTAAGCCCTTTGTCCTCCTCTGCTGGACTCTGAATTTCTCCCAGTCCTCTGGTAGGCTGCTTTTTCTGGCTAATTTGTACGCTTCATCTTTTGTTTTGATACTATCCCTGATTTCCCTTGTTATCCACGGATGCACTACCTTCCCTGATTTATTTTGTTGCCAAACTGGGATGAACAATTGTTGTTCATCCATGCAGTCTTTAAATGCCTTTAAAGTTCAGGAAACTTCTTTCTGAATTAACAATGTCACTCTTCATCCTAATGAAGAACTCAACCATATTATGGTCACTCTTGCCCAAGGGGCCTCACACAACAAGACTGCTAACTAACCCTTCCTCATTACTCAATACCCAGTCTAGAATAGCCTGCTCTCTCGTTGGTTCCTCTACATGTTGGTTTAGAAAACTATCCCGCATACATTCCAAGAAATCCTCTTCCTCAGAACCCTGGCCAATTTGATTCACCCAATCTATATGTAGATTGAAGTCACCCATTATAACTGTTTTACCTTTGTTGCACGCATTTCTAATTTCCTGTTTGATGCCATCCCCAACTCCACTACTACTGTTAGGTGGCCTGTAAACAACTCCCACTAGAGTTTTCTGCCCCTTAGTGTTTCGCAACTCTACCCATATCGATTCCACATCCTCAAAGCTAACGTCCTTCCTTTCTATTGCGTTAATCTGCTGTCTAACCAGCAACGCTACCCACCTCCTTTCCCTTTCTGTCTATCCCTCCTGAATATTGAATATCCCTGGATGTTCAGCTCCCAGCCTTGGTCACCCTGGAGCCATGTCTCCGTGATCCAAACTATATCATAGTCTATATAGCTATCTGCACATTCAACTCATCCACCTTATTGCAAATGCTCCTTGCATTGAGACACAAAACCTTCAGGCTTGTTTTTACAACACTCTTACCCCTTATACTATTATACTGAAAAGTGGCCCTTTTTGAATTTTGCCCCGGATTTGCCGGCCTGCCACTTTTACTTTTCACCTTGCTACCTATTGCTTCTACCCTCATTTCACACCCCTCTGTCTCTACGCTCACACATTTAAGAAAACCTTTCCCTTTAACTCCATCCTCCACGATCCCATTCGACACCCCACCCCCCTTATTCAGTTAAAAACCACCCGTGTAACAGTGGCAAACCTGCCTGCCAGAATGCTGGTCCCATACCTGTAAAGATGCAATCCGTCCCTTTTGTACAGTTCCCCCTTACCCCAAAACAGATCGCGGAGTCAAGAGATATGGGGGGAAGGCAGGAACGCGGTACTGATTTGGGATGATCAGACATGATCACATTGAATGGCGGTGCTGGCTCAAAGGACCAAATGGCCTATTCCTGCACATATTGTCTCTTGTCTATAGCCCCAGCGCCCCGCCATTCACAGTGAAGATCCTGCCCTGGTTTGACTTCCTAAACTGCAACACCCTCCCCACCCCCAAACAATGTGACCTCCTCCCTGTGGCTCCCTGCCCCTTACCCCGGCTGCCTCTTGCTCGTTACCCCCCTTTGCTCCCTCCCCCTCCTCCCCACCCCCAAACAATGTGAACCCTCACCAGGCTCCCTACCCACTTCTATGACTCACTTGACCCCTCGCTTCCCCCCTTCCATTCATCCCCCTCGGCACCAAACCCACTCCCCCTTGAATCCCTCCGCCCTCCCTTTGCTCCCTGCTTGCCCCCGCTACTCACTTCACCTCCTTTCCACCTCCAGCCTCTCAGCCCTCTCCTCCCTCCCTACACACACACACTCTCTGTCTCTCTCTCTCTCTCACTCTCTCTGACAGAAGCAATTCTATTCCTCAGAAATTATTAATACATTTTAGGTATGTACTTGTGTAGCAAACTTAACTACCTATGCATTTACTTTTAATTTCTATTGCATATGAGATTTTTTTGGTCATAATTTAGCCATTTAGCTCATACCTGTGGTCTTAGTTTAATACATTTTGGAGTAATGCTTTTATAATTGTTACTTTATTCAATGGAATTGTAATTTTGTCACGGTCCTTTCTGTCATTTTGTTTTCTTTTAGCATAATGAATTATGGTTTTTATTTCAAGAATAAACATTAACAAAAAGCCACAATAGCACAGCTACAACTGTTAGACTCAAACCTTTATGGACATGGGTTTAAAAGGCAGCTTGATGATTCATGTGGTTCTTATGAAATGCCAACTTGTGTAATGTCATCACAGCAGATTTAGAATTATTTTACCGAGGGGTCGGGGTCGGATGTTTTGGGAAAAACTTCACAGCCAGGTTTATTCCGCTCCCCTGTGTGTTTATAACATTATTTACCCCAGTTTTACACCAGATTTACCGGGTTTATTCCGCTGTCCTGTGTGTTTATAACATTATTTACACCAGATTTACCGGGTTTATCTCCCAGACGTGTAGTTTATAACATTATTTACACCAGATTTACTGTGTTTATTCCCCCAGACGTGTAGTTTATAACATTATTTACACCAGATTTACCGGGTTTATTCCCCCAGACGTGTAGTTTATAGCATTATTTACACCAGATTTACCGGGTTTATCCCCCAGACGTGTAGTTTATAACATTATTTACACCAGATTTACCGGGTTTATTCCCCAGACGTGTAGTTTATAGCATTATTTACACCAGATTTACCAGGTTGATTCCCCAGACGTGTGGTTTATAACATTATTTACACCAGATTTACTGGGTTTATTCCCCAGGCGTGTAGTTTATAACATTATTTACACCAGATTTACCGGGTTTATCCCCCAGACGTGTAGTTTATAACATTATTTACACCAGATTTACCGGGTTTATCCACCAGACGTGTAGTTTATAACATTATTTACACCAGATTTACCGGGTTTATTTCCCCAGACGTGTAGTTTATAACATTATTTACACCAGTTTACCGGGTTTATTCCCCAGACGTGTAGTTTATAACATTATTTACACCAGATTTACCGGGTTTATTCCCCAGACGTGTAGTTTATAACATTATTTACACCAGATTTACCGGGTTTATCCACCAGACGTGTAGTTTATAACATTATTTACACCAGATTTACCGGGTATATTCCCCCAGACGTGTAGTTTATAACATTATTTACACCAGATTTACTGGGTTTATTCCCCAGACGTGTAGTTTATAACATTATTTACACCAGATTTACTGGGTTTATTCCCCAGACGTGTAGTTTATAACATTATTTACACCAGATTTACCGGGTATATTCCCCCAGACGTGTAGTTTATAACATTATTTACACCAGATTTACCGGGTTTATTCCCCAGACGTGTAGTTTATAACATTATTTACACCAGATTTACCGGGTTTATCCCCCAGACGTGTAGTTTATAACATTATTTACACCAGATTTACCGGGTTTATTCCCCAGACGTGTAGTTTATAACATTATTTACACCAGATTTACCGGGTTTATTCCCCAGACGTGTAGTTTATAACATTATTTACACCAGATTTACCGGGTTTATCCCCCAGACGTGTAGTTTATAACATTATTTACACCAGATTTACCGGGTTTATTCCCCAGACGTGTAGTTTATAACATTATTTACACCAGATTTACCGGGTTTATTCCCCAGACGTGTAGTTTATAACATTATTTACACCAGATTTACCGGGTTTATTCCCCCAGACGTGTAGTTTATTTGGTGATTTATTGATTATTTACAGAGAGCCAGAGAGAGGGAGATAGATGTTTATAAACCTGGTGTTTTATATCAGGACGCTGCTCCAGACGGTGAGTTTCTATTATTGACCCCAGTTTTATTCCCCACACGTGTAGTTTATGTGGAGTTTGACCTCAGCTCCCCCACATTTACCGGGTTTATTTACAACATTATTTACCTCAGCTCCGTCCGCAGCGACGTCACCAACTGCCGCTTCTCCGCCGCCATTTTCATGCGGTCGATGCGGAGACTCGATCCCGGGGCGGGACCGGCGGCCATCTTGGTGAGGTCGGCGCCGCTGATTGGTCGGCAGCCGGCGGCCATCTTTGTGAGGGGTTTGATGGCGGCCATGTTGGTGAGGGGTTTACAGTGGCAGATTATTATATAGTTCAAGAGATTGCTCCCTCCAGCCACTTAGGAGAAAGCGTGGAGTTAGGAGAATGTCGTGAGTGAAGGGGGGGGGGGGGGGGTTGGGGGCGTCATCACCGCCCGCCCGCCCTGCGCCGTGACGTCACCGCCCATTCGAAGCTGCAAGATGGCGGTTTGTTTTTAAACGTGAAGGCGGATACAAAATGTCGGCGGCGCTTGTGACGCAGCGACAGAGACAGAGACAGAGACAGAGACAGACGGGCAGCGACTGTGGAGACAAGAGAAGCTGCAGCAACAACAACAACAACAACTGGGCCGGCCGCGTTTCATGGACAAACCCTGATGCTCACTCAAGGTCAAATCAAAGATCATACAGCAGAGCAAGATGGTCAACTCTCACGCAAGTTTCATGAGAGGATTACATGGATGGTTCATATTCAGAAAGTAGTGGACAAATGTAAGAAGATACTTAATGTAATGAGATGTTTAGTTGGATGTGATTGGGGGGCAGATAGAACAGCTTTGAAGACTATATACACTGGGTTAATTAGATCTGTGTTAGATTATGGTTGTGTGGTGTATGGGTCCGCATCAAGTACTTCTCTTAAGAAAATAGACAACATTGAATATCGGGCATTGAGAATATGTACAGGTGCAATAAAAACAACTCCAACAGCAGCATTACAGGTTGAAATGGGGGAGATGCCTCTAGAGATGAGAAGGATACAGCTTTCATTGAATTACTGGATTAACCTACAGGGACACAGTCAAGAACATCCAGCACAAGTTACTGTCAAACCATGCTGGGAAAAGGAGAGAAGGGAAACAAAAAGTTTTGGATGGACAGTGACCCAGAGAGCATTACAAATCAGCATAGCACAATTAAATGTGGTTCCAACTGTTCCATTACCTTCAATTCCACCTTGGATACTTCCAGATGCAACAGTAGACTTTACAATATTAGAACAGAAAAACAAGGATAAACAACGTATGTATAATTCAATCATCATACAGGAATACATTGACATATACTACAGCTTCGTCCAAATTTATACAGATGCATCAAAAGATTCAGTAGATAAAAGTAGGAGTAGCATTTATTGTACCAGAATTTCACATCAAAGTAGGGAAGAGGATCAATAATGAGGTCTCAGTATACACAGGTGAAATGATTGCAATATTGTTAGCGGTACAGTGGGTCGAGGATACCAGGCCTTTAAGGACAGTTATTTGTTCAGATTCAAGTTTAGCAATAAAGAGTTTACAGCCATTCAGACAGTAGACCAGACATTTTGATTGAAATACAACAAACATTATTCAGAATTCAAATGATGGGGCTTACAGTCGTATGTTTATGGGTACCAGCACACATTGGCATTAGAGGAAACGTAATGGCAGATAAAGTAGCAAAAGAGGTAACAAAAAGAAGTAAGATTGATTTGATTATTTTACAAAAGAATTCATATAAGTGCTATCAAATCCTTTTGCTTTTTCTCAGGGTAAACAATTTGTTCGGAAAGATACAGTGGGGAGGGGGGGGGGTGAGGGGTGTTTGTGGGTCAGTGTGGAGGGGGGGGTGAGGGGTGTTTGTGGGTCAGTGTGGAGTGGGGGGTGAGGGGTGTTTGTGGGTCCGTGTGGGGGGTGGGTGAGGGGTGTTTGTGGGTCATTGAGGAGGGGGGGTGAGGTGTTTGTGGGTCAGCGCGGGTGAGGGGAGGTTGAGGGGAAACAGACACCTCGTCCACGATCCCAGCGGCCGCTGCTAGCAATGTTACAACATTTTGAGATTTTAAAAGTCAAGTCTGCAATTTCTCCCATCAGATAAAGCATAAAAAGAAGTTTAATTTGACACCTAATTCACTTTCATATCTTCAGTATTAAAAAGGTTATGGCCATTTTCATACTCGGAAATTGACATCTTGTTCCCTATTGATTTTCCATTGACTTAACACAAAAGCTGTGATTGAGGACAGTCAAAAGCCCATAATTTCTTTCAATTCTCTAAATTTTTAATAAAGTTGAGGCCATTTCACTGTCCTCGATCACAACTTTTGTGTTAAAATGCAGACCTGATTTTTAAAATCTCAAAATGTTGTAACATTGCTACTGACTGCCCCTCACGCCCCCACTCACCCCCGCACTGCCCCACAAACACCCCTCACCCCCGCACTGACCCACTGACTCCCCTCGCTCCCCCACTCACCCCCGCACTGCCCCACAAACACCCCTCACCCCCGCACTGCCCCACAAACACCCCTCGCTCCCCCACTCACCCCCGCACTGCCCCACAAACACCCCTCACCCCCGCACTGCCCCACAAACACCCCTCACCCCCGCACTGACCCACTGACTCCCCTCGCTCCCCCACCCTGCACTGATCCCCCACACCCATCCCCCCCTTCAGGCCCCAGTAATGTTGCCGCGTTAGTAATGTCCTGTTTGTCAACTTGTTGCCCCTCTGTGTTCCCTCCTGCAGGGTTTAGGAGCCGTTGCTGTGGACGGAGAGACGGGGACGTGAGCGGACATTGAGGGTGACGGTGGGTCCCCACCCCCACATATCTGGTGGGGGGTAGAGTCGGGGATGAGTGGGAGCGGTGCGGACTGAGAGAAGGAGACACACACACAGACAAAGAGAGACAGTGAGAGAGAGAGGCAGACGGGGAGAGAGAGATAGTGAGAGTGAGAGAGACAGAGACACAGGGAGAGAGAGAGACACAGAGATACAGAGTGAGACCGAGAGAGATACAGTTAGACCGAGAGAGAGAGACAGCGAGGGGGGAGAGAGAGACAGCGAGGGGGGAGAGAGAGAGAGTAAGCGAGGGGGGAGAGAAAGATACAGAGAGACAGAGTGTCAGAGAGAGAGAGAGAGATAGAGTGAGACCAAGAGAGATACAGAGTGAGAGACAGAGAGGGGGAGGGAGAGAGAGACAGATAGGGAGAGAGATACTGACAGAGAGAGAAAGGGAGAGACAGGGAAGAGACAGACAGAGGGAAAGAGACAGACAGATAGAGAGAGACAGAGAGACAGACAGACAGACAGATAGAGACAAAGAGTGAGAGAGGTAGAGGGAGAGAGACACACAGAGGGAGAGACGGAGGCAGGTAAAGAGAGGGAGAGATATACAGAGGGAGGGGGGAGACAGATAGGGAGAGAGACAAAAGAGATAGAGAGAGAGTCAGACAGACAGTCAGACAGACAGAAAGTGAGAGAGAGAGTGAGACACACGGGAATGTGAGAAACCGAGACAGACAGACTGACAGATGAAAAAACACAGGGACAGGGACAGAGGGACAGAGTGAGAAAGAGATAGACACAGAGAGAGTGAGACAGAGGGAAGGAGCAAGAGAGAAGCAGACAAACAGCGAGAGAGAGAGAGAGAGAGAGAAATAGAGACAGGCAGCGAAAGAGAGACAGATAAACAAAGAGAGACAGAGACAACGAGAAACAGAGACAGCGAGGGAGAGAGAAAGACAATGAGTGACAGACACGGAGAAAGATATACAGATACACAGAGAGAGAGAGAGAGAGAGAATGGAATGCTATTTATTGTCATTCAAACCTAGGTTTGAACAAAGTTACATTTACTACAGTTTTTACTACAGAGAGAGAGAGAAAGGGACAGAGGGAGAGAGGCAGAGAGAGGGGACAGTGAGAGATAGAGGGATACAGTGTCAGGGAGAGAGGAGAGAGGGACAGTGAGACAGAGAGAAACATAGAAAGAGAGACACATATAGGGAGAGAGATAGAGAGAGACAGATTGAGAGGGACAGTGAAAAAAGAGAGAGAGAGATGGGGAGAGACAGTGGGAGAGGGGGCAGAGACAGCGAGAGAGATACAGAGGGAGAGAGACAGAGAGATGCAGATAGAGATAGATACCGATAGAGAGAGAGAGAAAGAGAGAGAGATAGAGAGAGAGAGAGAGAGGAAGAGAAAGTGAGAGACACAAATGGAGAGAGAGAGAGAGAGAGAGAAAGAGAGCAACAGACAGAGGGGGAGTGCAAGAGAGACAGACACAGAGGGAGAAAGAGAGACAACGAGAGATACATATATATATATAGAGAGAGAGACAGGGAGAGAGACACACAAACAGAGAAACAGAGAGAAAAAAGAGATGCAGAGAGAGAGAGAGACAGACAGCATGAGACACAGAGAGATGGGGCAGAGAGAGAGAGACAGAGGGAGAAAGATACAGAGACAAAGAGAGCGGGGGGAGAGAGAGCGACACAGAGGGGGAGAGAGAGTGCGAAACAGAGAGAGAGAGAGAGAGAGAGAGAGAGACAGTGAGAGGGAGAGACAGGCAGTGAGAGACGGAGAGAGAAAGAAAGAGAGGGTCATACATACAGAGAGAGAGAGAGAGACACAGAGAGGGAGACGGGAGAGAGAAAGGGAAAGAGAGACAGACAGAGGGAGAGAGTCAGACGGAACAGAGAGAGAGAGAGAGACAGAGATACCGAGAGAGAGGCAGAGATACAGAGTGAGACCGAGAGAGGAAGAGAGGGAGACAGATAGGGAAAGAGATAAACAGATGGACAAAGAGACAGAGAGAGAGAGGGAGACACAGACATTGACAGAGAATGAGAGAGATACAGCGAGAGATACAGATAGAGAGAAAGAGAGAGAGGGAGAGAGACAGACAAACAGAGAGGAGAGAGAGAGAGAGAGAGATAGGCATAGAATGGTGAGGAGAGAGGTACTGAGCGAGGGAGAGAGACTGAGAGAGAGGGGGAGAGGGAGATATAGGAGGAGTATAAAGAATGTAAAAAGAATCTTAAGAAAGAAATTAGAAAAGCTAAAAGAAGGTATGAGGTTGCATTGGCAAGTAAGGTGAAAGTAAATCCAAAGGGTTTCTACAGCTATATTAATAGCAATGTGATAACGAGGGATAAAATTGGTCCATTAGAGAGTCAGAGTGGACAGCTATCTGCAGAGCCAAAAGAGATGGGGAAGATATTGAACAATTTATTTTCTTCGGTATTCACCAAGGAGAAGGATATTGAATTATGTGAGGTTAGGGAAACACATAGAGTAGTTATGGAAACTATGAGGATCAAAGAAGAGGAAGTACTTACACTTTTGAAAAATATAAAAGTAGATAAGTCCAGGTCCCGGCAGGATATTCCCTAGGACATTGAGGGAAGTTAGTGTGGAAATAGCAGGGGCTATGACAGAAATATTTCAAATGTCATTAGAAACAGGAATGGTGCCGGAGGATTGGCGTACTGCGCATGTTGTTCCATTGTTTAAAAAGGGTTCCAAGAGTAAACCTAGCAATTATAGGCCTGTTAGTTTGACATCAGTGGTGGGCAAATTAATGGAAAGGATACTTAGAGATAATATATATAAGCATCTGGATAAACAGGGTCGGATTGGGAACAGTCAATGTGGATTGGTGCCTGGAAGGTCATGTTTGACTAATCTTGAATTTTCTGAAGAGGTTACTAGGGAAATTGATGAGGGTAAAGCAGTGGATGTTGTCTGTATTGACTTCAGTAAGGTCTTTGACAAGGTTCCACATGGAAGGTTGGTTAAGAAGATTTAATTGTTGGTTATTAATAGTGGAGTAGCAAGATGGATTCAACAGTGGTTGAATGGGAGATACCAGAGAGTAATGGTGGATAACTGTTTGTCAGGTTGGAGGCCGGTGACAAGTGGGGTGCCTCAGGGATCTATGTTGGGTCCACTGTTGTTTGTCATATACATCAATAATCTGGATGATGGTGTGGTAAATTGGATTAGTAAGTATGCAGATGATACTAAGGTATGTTGTGTTGTGGGTAATTAAGTAGATTATCAAAATCTACAGAGATTTAGGCTATTTGGAAGAATGGGCTGAAAGATGGCAGATGGAGTTTAATGCTGTTAAGTGTAAGGTGCTACATCTTGGCAGGACAAATCAAAATAGGACGTACATGGTAAATGGTAGCGAATTGAGGAATGCAGTTGAACAGAGGGATCTAGGAATAACTGTGCATAATTCCCTGAAGGTGGAATCTCATGTAGATAGGGTGGTAAAGAAAGCCTTTGGTGTGCTGGCCTTTATAAATCAGAGCATTTAGTATAGAATTTTGGATGTAATGCTAAAATTGTACAAGGCATTGGTGAGACCAATACTGGAGTATGGTGTACAATTTTGGTCGCCAAATTATAGGAAGGATGTCAACAAAATAGAGAGAGTACAGAGGAGATTTACTAGAATGTTGTCTGGATTTCAGCACCTAAGTTACAGAGAAAGGTTGAATAAGTTAGGTCTTTATTCTTTGAAGTGCATAAGGTTAAGGGGGGACTTGATAGAGGTCTTTAAAATGAAGAGAGGGATAGACAGAGTTGACGTATATAAGCTTTTCCCATTGAGAGTAGGGAAGATTCAAACAAGAGGACATGATTTGAGAATTTAGGGGCAAAAGTTTAGGGGTAACATGAGGGGGAACTTCTTTACTCAGAGAGTGGTATCTGTGTGGAATGAGCTTCCTGTGGAAGTGGTGAAGGCAGGTTCGTTTTTATCATTTAAACATTAATTGGATAGGTATATGGACGGGACAGGAATGAAGGGTTATGGTCTGAGTGCAGGTAGATGGGACTAGGGGAGAATAAGCGTTCGGCACGGACTAGAGAGAGAGAGAGAGAGAGAGAGGGGGGGAGACAGACACAGAGGGAAGAGGGAAAGAAAGAGAGACACAGACATACAGAGAGAGAGAGAGAGAGAGACAGAGACAGAGAGAGAGACAGAGACAGAGAGAGAGACAGGGGAGATAGAAAAAGACCGACACAGGGAGAGAAAGAGAGAGAGAGATACAGAGAGAGAGAGAGAGAGAGATACACAGTGAGACCGAGAGATAGATACAGATAGTGAGAGACAGAGGGAGAGAGAGACTGAGGTAGAGGGAGAGACAGTGGTAGAGAGATACAGACAGACAGAGGGACAGACAGATATTCTCAGAGAGAGAGAGAGAGAGAGAGAGACTAGGAGAGAGTGAGAAACCGAGAGAGAGAGATACAGATACAGGGGGAGACACAGAGGGAGAGAGAGCAAGAGACATAGAGAGAGACAGACAGTGACAGTGAGAAAGAGCGAGAGAGACAGAGAGTACGAGAGGGAGAGAGAAAGAGAGAAGCAGACATACAGAGAGAGACAGAAACATGAGACATACAGAGAAAGAGAGCGAGAGTGAGACCCTGAGAGAGAGAGAGAGAGAGAGAGAGAGAGAGAGAGAGAGTGAGAGTGAGACCGAGAGAGAGAGACGGGAGAGAAAGAATCAGTGACAGACACGGAGGGAGAGACAGAGAAATACAGATACAGAGCGAGAGAGAGAAACAGACACAGGGAGAGAGACAGACAGAGATACTCAGAAAGACTAAGAGAGACAGTGAGAGACCGAGAAAGAGAAAGAGGGAGAGAGATACAGAGACAGAGAGAGAGAGAGGGGGCAGAAAGAGACAGACATGGGGAGGGAGAGAGACAGAGAGAGATGCAGATACAGAGAGAGAGAGAGAGCGGGAGAGACACACACACACACAAACAGAGAGAAAGACAGAGAGGTACAGGGACGGGGAGAGAGACAGAAAGATGGGGGGGAGGAAGACAGAGGGAGAGAGAGAGAGAGAGAGAAAATGATAGAGGGAGAGAGGGAAGGAGAGACGGGGATAGCAGAGGGAGAGAGAACGAGTAAGAGAGAGAAATACAGAGGGAGAGACAGAGTGAGAGAAAGAGAGAGGGGGAGAGAGAAAGTGACACACATACAGAGGGAGAGAGAGAGACAGACAGAAAGAGTGACAGTGACACAGAGAGAGGGAGACAGTGGAGAGAGTCAGAGACAGACAGAGAAGGAGAGACAGAGAGAGAGTCAGAGACAGACAGAGAGAGAAACACAGAGAGTGACAGACAGAAAGAGGGAGAGATACAGAAAGAGAGACGGGGGTACAGAGAGGGAGAGAGAGAGACAGAGTGACCGAGAGAAAGAGAGAAAGAGAAAAAGACGGGGACACAGAGAGAGAGGGAGAGACACACAGGGAGAGAGACAGAGACAGACAACGAGGGATATACAGATACAGGGAGAGGGAGAGAGACAGACACAGAGGGAGAGAGAGAGAGGGATAGAGACAGAGAGAGAGGCAGAGAGAGATGGCGAAAGAGAGAGACAGACAGAGAGTGAGGACAGAGGGGGAGAGAGGTACAGAAACAGAGACAGACAGAGAGGGGGAGAGTCAGAGATAGGGAGAAAGACAGAGGGGGAGAGGGACAGAGAGGGTGAGAGAGAGAGGGGAGAGAGAGAGTGATACACACAGTGGGAGAGAGAGTGAGAGGCAGACAGAACGTGACGGAGAGAGAGACATACATAAACAGAGAGAGACAGGGAGGGAGACAGAGTGAACAAGAGGTGGACAGAGAGTGAGAAAGAGAGCAGCAGACACACAGCGTGAGAGAGACATAGAGACAGATTCAAGTGAGTGTATTGTCATGTGTCCCTGATAGGACAATGACATTCTTGCTCTGCTTCAGCACACAGAACATAGTAGGCATTTACTACAAAACAGATCAGTGTGTCCATATACCGTAATATAAATATATACACATGAATAAATTAACTGACAAAGGGCAAATAACAGATAATGGGTTATTAATAATCAGAGTTTTGTCCAAGCCAGGTTTAATAGCCTGATGGCTGTGGGGAAGTAGCTATTCCTGAACCTGGTTGTTGCAGTCTTCAGGCTCCTGTACCTTCTACCTGAAGGTAGCAGGGAGATGAGTGTGTGGCCAGGATGGTGTGGGTCTTTGATGATACTGCCAGCCTTTTTGAGGCAGCGACTGCGATAAATCCCCTCGATGGAAGGAAGGTCAGAGCCGATGATGGACTGGGCAGTGTTTACTACTTTTTGTAGTCTTTTCCTCTCCAGGACGCTCAAGTTGCCGAACCAAGCCACGATGCAACCGGTCAGCATGCTCTCGACTGTGCACCTGTAGAAGTTAGAGACAAACAGAGAGAGGGGGAGATAAAGAAAAGGAGTGATAGACACAGAGGGAGAGAGAGATACAGTTACTTAGAGATACAGATACAGAGAGTGAGAGAGAAACAGTCAAAGAGTGACAGAGAGAGATACATAGAGAGAGCGAGAGAGAGAGGGACAGTGTGAGAGCGAGAGAGAGGCAGTGAGAAAGAGAGGGGGAGAGAGAGACAGGCAGATACTAAGAGAAAGAGTGAGAGAGACAGAGAGTAACAGATAGAGAGACATACAGAGACAGAGTGAGAAAGAGTTATAGACGGAGAGAGAAAGAGAGAGGGGAAACAGAAGCAGACATACAGAGAGAGGGAGACAGAAACAGACAGAGAAAGATGGTGTCAGAGAGAGAGAAACAAACAGAGACAGCGAGAAAGAGAGAGAGAAAGAGAGTGAGTGACAGTGCGACAGAGAGAGAGAAAGAGACAACGAGAGGGGGAAAGAAAGTGACAGACACAGAGGGAGAGAGAGGCAGAAACAGAGACAGACACAGGGAGAGAGAGGGACTGAGAGAGGGAGACAAAGTGTGAGACAGAGAGACGGAGAGATACAGAGGGAGAGAGGTACATAGACAGAGTGAGAAAAAGAAGGGAGAGAGACAGCGAGAGGGGAAGAGAAAGAAAAAGTGACAGATACAGGAGAGAGAGAGACAGATAGAGAGACAGAGATAGATAGATGGAGAGAGAGGGGTACAGAGAGAGAGAGACAGGGAAAGACAGAGAGAGACATACAGAGGATTAGAGAGAGAGAGACGGAGAGTGAGAGAGTGAGAAAGAGAGAGTGATAGACAGAGAGGAAGAGAGAAAGAGAGAAGCAGACATACAGAGAGACAGTGACACACACAGAGAAAGAGAGAGAGCAAGAGAAGGACAGAAAGAGAGAGAGACAGACAGACACAGAGGGGAAGAGAAAGAAAGAGAGACAGACACAGAGGGAGAGAGAGAGTGAGACAGAGAGAGCGAGGCTGAGAGAAACAGACAGAAAGAGAAAGATAGACACACAAAGGGAGACAGAGAGAGTAAGAGAGAGATAGTGTGAGAGACAGAGAGAGAGGGAGAGAGATACAGACAGAGATACTCAGAGGTAGACCGAGAGAGAGAGAGAGAGAGAGGTGCATAGTCAGAGAGAGAGAGGGAGGCAGAGAAAGAGTGTCAGAGAGACAGATAGAGACAGGGGTAGGGAGAGAGAGACACACACACACACAGAGGGGAGAGAAATAAAAAGTGAGAGAGAGAGGGACAGTGAGAGAGAGAGAGACCGAGACAGACAGAGAGACAGACAGATATACTCTGAGAGTGAGAGACAGTAGGGGAGACAGAGAGAGAGATACAGATAGACAGAGAGATAGAGAGGGCGACAGTGAGAGATAGAGAGATACAGGGACAGAGAGAGAGAGAGATAGAGAGAGAGGGGCAGTTAGTGACAGAGAGAAAAGAGAAAGATACAGAGAGAGAGAGACAGACACGGAGGGAGAGACAACGCGAGATACAAATACCGAGAGAGTGAGAGACAGATAGATCGAGAGAGAGAGAGAGAGAGAGGGAGGGAGGGAGGGGGAGAGAGAGAGAGAGAGAGAGAGAGAGAGGAGAGAGAGAGAGAGAGTGTGAGAGAGAGAGGCGGACAGACCAAGAGATAGACAGAGAGAGGAGAGAAAGAAAAAGAGAGACAGAGGCAGAGAGAGTGACAGACAGTTACAGAGAGAGAGAAAGGGAGAGATGGAGAGAGACAGAGAGAGATAGCGAGAGAGGCAGACAGAGAGAGGGAGAGAGAGAGAGAGAGAGACAGAAGTGAGAGAGAGAGTGCTGGAGTAATTCAGTGGGTCAGGCAGCATCTGTGGAGAATGAATGGGTGACATTTTTTTGTCAAGACCATTCTTTAATTTAGTTTAGAGATGAAGCGCGGAAACAGGTCTTTCAGCCCGTGGAGTCCGCGCCGACCAGCGATCACCCCGTACACTAGAACTATCCTACGCACATTAGGGACAATTTACAATTTTGCAGAGACCGATTAACCTACAATCCTGAACGTCTTTGAAATGTTGGAGGAAACCGGAGCACCCGGAGTAAAAACCCACGCAGGTCAAAGGGAGAACGTACAAACTCCACAGAGACAGCTCCCGTAGTCAGGATCGAGCCCGGGTCTCTGGCGGTGAGGCAGCAACTGTACCGCTGCGCCACTGTGTCGCGCAGAATTATATAACGGTTTCCACCGCCATAAACGCACCCAATATGTGCCAGTAATGTCCTGTTTGCCAGCTTGTTGACCCTCTGTGTTCCCCTCCTGCAGGGTTTAGGAACCGTTGCTATGGATGGAGAGACGGGGACCTGAGCAGCCATTGAGGGTGACCAGGGTGCCGGTGAGCCCCTTCCATCCATCTGCTCGGTGTGCGGGTTGAGCTTCGAGCTGCTGAGCTGCGATGGAGGACCACATGATGGGACACAACAAGGAGAAGCGTTATGAGTGTGACGTGTGTGGCCAGGCCTGTCAATACCCGAGCCAGCTGGAGATCCACCGGCGGGTGCACACGGGAGAACGCCCCTTCGACTGCTCGGAGTGCGGCAAGAGCTTCACCCGCTCCAGCCACCTGCTGCGGCACAACCGCGTGCACTCCGGCGAGAGGCCCTTCACCTGCTCCGACTGCGGCAAGAGCTTCAAGATGGCACAACACCTGAAATTGCACTGGCGGGTGCACAGCAGTGAGCGGCCCTTCACCTGCACTGACTGCGGGAAAGACTTCAAGTCGTCCTCGCACCTGAAGGAGCACAAGCGCCTGCACACCGGGGAGCAGCCCTACACCTGCAGTAACTGTGGCAAGGGCTTCATCCGCACAAGGAACCTGCTGGTGCACCAGCGCACCCACACCGGCGAGCGCCCCTACACCTGCGCCCAATGTGGCAACAGCTTCACCCGGGC
This sequence comes from Leucoraja ocellata, assembly GCA_036785375.1. NCBI lineage: Eukaryota > Metazoa > Chordata > Chondrichthyes > Rajiformes > Rajidae > Leucoraja > Leucoraja ocellata. Next base: position 94,533 of record JAWMAR010002134.1, read on the forward strand.
CAGTCATCTGCTGGTGCACCAACGCTCCCATACCGGCGAGCGCCCCTACACTTGCGCCCAGTGCGGCAAGGCCTTCACCCACTCCAGCAACCTGTGGGTGCACCAGCGCTCCCATACCGGCGAGCGCCCCCTACACCTGCGCCCAGTGCGGCAAGGGCTTCACCCGCTCCTCCAAGCTGCTGTCCCATCAGCGGGTGCACGCCGGCGACCGTCCCGTCCCCAGCCCAGTGTGTGGAGAGCGCTTTGCCACGGCCTCCCACGCCCTGCCTCACCAGCAACTGCACACCAGTGGCCAGCCCTACGACTGCCCGTACTGCGGTGAGGACTTTGACAGCTCGCGGGGGTTGCGGCAGCACCGGCGGGTCCACGCTGGCGAGCAGCTGCTCCCACTGTGACAAGAGAGCACTGGGGCTGCGGGAGCACCAGCGGTAACACACGGGCGATTAGTGAGATCCTTTGTGTGCGATTAGTGTGGCAAGGCACACTCGTAAACCCCTAAACTACTCATACGGTCCGAGAAAGCCCTGGAATTTGAAACTGTTTCAAGGCCCTGAAAGTCCACGGATTTATCACAGGTCCTTGTACATCCTTGAAAATGTATTTTATCTGATAAAAGTATTCATTCAAGCAGTAATGTGGCGTTTTTTCAACATTTATGGGTAATTTTATTAAAAGTCAGGAAAGATTGTTAGATATGTTTGCCAATGACGTTCCCTGTTGGAGGGAGGGGAGGAGAGTCAGACCTGGCTGTCTGCATCGTGAGGTTGTGGGCCTGGTGCTGAGATGACGGCTCTGGCCCGCTGGTGGCCAGTGGAGTGTGAGGGTGTGGATTAGTGTGTGTGTGGGAGTGTGCGTGTGTGTGGCTGAGTGTGTGTGTGAGAGTGTGTGTGAGAGTGTGTGTGGGTACGTGTGTGGGTGTGTGTGGGTGCGTGTGGGGGGTTGGGTGTGTTTGGGTGCGTGTATGTGTGGATCGGTGTGTGGATGAATGTGTGTGTATATGTGTGGGTGTGTATGTGTGTGAGAGTGTGTGTGGGTGTGTATGGGTGAGTGTGAATGGGTAAGTGAGAGAGTGTAAGGGAGTGGGGATGAGTGTGGGTGAGGGAGTGGGGTTGTGTGTAAGTGTGGGTGAGAGTGTAAGGGAGTGTGGGTTAGAGTGGGTGAGTGAGGCAGTGTGTAGCTAAGTGAGTGTGTGGTTGAGGGAGTGTATGGGTGAGTGTGCAAGAGAGTGAGTGTGTGTGGGGGTGAGTGTGTGCGTGGGTGAGTGTGTGGTTGAGGGAGTGTATGGGTGAGTGTGGGCGAGTAAGTGGAAGTGTGGGTATGTGGGGGAGAGAGTGTGTGTCGGAGTGTGTGGGTATAGGTGTTGGTTAACCTTGATTGGTGGCTACAAGTTTTGTTTTGAATTTCTTCCATTTGTTTTACTTAAGTTCTTTTGTGAGTTCGTTAAATTTATAAATCTGACATTTCTTTATGTTTTTCTACGGCCAGCAAAAATGTGCCAGATATATAATGTGGCCCTTCCTCATGGTGAAAGGTTTGGAGGCCCCTGTTGTAAGGTATAATTTAACAAAATTACAGTATAAATTACGGGTAAACAGGCATGCAAATGGTGTCATATCAAGGTCTAATGATCAACAATGTCATGTGTAAAGGATACGTCTCTCTAACTAGAGTAAACAAGCGAGGAACATGTATCATGTTACAAGTAGGTGTAGGTGTAATATATATATTTTCAATATGACAAGTGTAAACAAGCAAGGAGCTGGTGTCAATTTAAGGTATGATTATCACACATTTTCTGTGTAAATTAAGAAGTGACAAACAAGTGAAATGTGTTATTTTAAGGTACAATAAATTACAGTATATATTTAGGGTAAATGGGCAAGAAAATTGTGTAATTTCAAGGTGCAATTACCAACATTTTCTGGACCCCAATCTCTCTTCCTCTTATTCCAGTTATTTTCCTGTCTCATGCCTGATGACTGGAGGTCAGTGCGACAGGCCTGTAGTCTTTAATACCAGCAATCCTTGTCTTTTTGGGTACAGGGCCAATAGTGGAGACTTTGAAGCAGGCAGGGGCAGTACAGGTTTGCAGGGACTGGTTGAACAGCAAAGTTTTTCTGTTATCATGGTTTAACATTGACCAACTAAGAGATGAGAAAATGGACCATCAGTGCTCTATTGAAGTACGAATATAGATAAATTAACCATCTTGTGTGTCATTAATTATTATGTAGTTTAGTCTCATTCTGTGCAACATGGACCATTGACTGATCACCTCCTCAGATTTCCTTGAAAATCAGTGCCTGTATATCAGAGCACACAAGTAACACAACAGAAAACAAGGTCTCAACTCCAAATTCCAATGGGCATTTGGCAATTTTATGAACTATATCAAAGGTTCATAACTTTGAAGGAACTTTGAGTTGAAAGTTGAATTTTCTGCTGTGTTCTTTGTACCAGGGGTGTGCAAACATGATTTTCAATCAACTCTTACCAGGTGACCACCCAACTTGCTGTCATTTGGTACAGATTCAAATCATCCAATACCAAGCAATTTATGTACAAGTCTCTGATAAACCATCAGAAGGAGAGAGGGAGAGGGAAAGATAGAGTAGAGGAGAGAGGAGGGGAGAGGAGAGAGAGGGAAAAATAGAGAGGAGAGGCGAGAGAGAAAGAGAGGGATGAATTTTAAGGAATTGCCGCATTCACTTTCGGAGCAGATTTGCAGGTTTGACCCCAGCGTCTGAAAAAGGGGCTCTGCCCGAAACGTTGCCTATTTCCTTCACTCCATAGATGCTGCTTCATCCGCTGAATTACTCCAGCATTTGTGTCCACCACCATTCAATCGTTAGTTAACTTCAGAGTGGAGGCGTGCGTGGAAGGTGTGTGTGTGTGTGGGCACACATACTCCAGGTGTGATCTCACTAGGGCCTTGTACAACTGCAGAAGGACCTCTTTGCTCCTGTAAACTCCTCTTGTTATGAAGGCCAACAGGCCAAAACTGCACACAATTCTCCAGATCTGGTCTCAATCTGACCCTGTACAACCTGCAGAAGGACTACTTAGCTCCTAGACTCAACTCTTTCTCAGTTTTCTTTAATGTCCTTTCCAAATAAAATGAAAACATCTTTTACACTTTGTAGACACCTGAATGTTTGAAATATGTTCTTCAGCCAGTTTAGTTTAGAGATACAGCCAGAAACAGGCCCTTCGGCCCACCGAGTCCGTGCCGACCAGCGATCTCCGCACACTAACACTATCCTACACACACATGGGGGACAATTTACAATCTTTACCAGAAGCCAATTAACATACAAACCCGCACATCTTTGGAGTGTGGAAGGAAACCGGAACGCCAGGAGAAACCGCACGCAGGCACGGGGAGAAAACATGCAAACTCCGCACAGACAGCACCCGTGGTCGGGATGGAACCCGGGTCTCTGGCGCCGTGAGGCGGAAACTCTACCGCTGAGCCACCGTGATGACCAGAGAGGGAGGGAGAGGTGAATACTTCTCTTTCCCTCATCCCCCTCTCTCTATCATGCTCACGCTCTTTCTCTCTCTTTCTCACTCTCTCCCTCTCTCTCTTTCTCTCCCTTACCCTCCGCTTCTCTCTCTCTCCTTCCCCCTCTCTCTCCCTCTCTCTCTCTCTCTCTCTCTCTCCCTCTCTCTCTCTCCCTCTCTCTCTTTCTCTCTCTCTCTCAATCTCTTCAAAACTTCCTAAAAACGTTCTCAAAAGTTTCTGAAAACTTTTGAAACCTAAACTGTCTCTCACACTCATTCCCTCCTCCCTCCCTCCTCTCTCTCTCTCCCTCCCTCCTCTCTCCCTCCCTCCTCTCTCTCTCCCTCCCTCCTTTTCCCTCTCCATCCCACCGTCAATGCACCAAATAACAACAAAAAACCACCCGGAACCAACGTCCGGCGTCTCTCCCTCCACCCGGACACATTAGACCCGCCGTCCCGCTTTGCCAGCGCCGGTGCGCGGCCCTAAAGCGTCCCCCCTCCCGCCGGAAGCGCCTTTGTGGACGAGAGGTTCGTCACTCAACGGTGCGGGAATGCAGTTGTGAAGATCAGGTGAGGTAAAAGCGCAGCCATGCAGCGGGAGAGGCAGCAATGCAGCCAGTGATGCATGCATTCCCTTTAATGCAGCAGGGGGAGCATGCACAGGCCTCTCTCTCTCTCCCTCTCTCTCTCTCCCTCTCCGCCTCTCTCCCCCTCCCCCTCTCTCCATCTCTTTCTCCCCTCTTCCTCTCCTTCTCTTTCTCTCACTCTCTCCGCCCTACCTCCCCTCTCCCCCCCCCCTCTCTCTCCCCCTCTCTCTCCCCCTCTCTCTCCCCCTCTCTCTCCCCCTCTCCCTCCCCCTCTCCCTCTCCCCTCTCTCTTTCTCCCCTCTTCCTCTCCTTCGCTCTCTCCCTCTCTCTCAAGTCAAGTCAAGTCAAGTTTATTTGTCACATACACATACGAGATGTGCAGTGAAATGCAGATGTGCAGTGAATGAAAGTGGCGATGCTCGCGGACTTTTGTGCAAAGACAAACAACCAAACAAACTAAAACCACAATCATAAACACATATTATTTTACATAATAAATATTGGAAGGAAAAAGGTTCAGTAGAGTTAGTCCCTGGTGAGATAGGCGTTTACAGTCCGAATGGCCTCAGGGAAGAAACTCCTTCTCAACCTCTCCGTTCTCACCGCATGGCAACGGAGGCGTTTGCCTCTCTCTCTCCCTATATCAACCCTCTCTCACCTTTCTGCCTCTCTCTCTCTCCCCCTCTCCCTCTCTCCCACTCTCTCACCTCTCTCTTCCCCTCTCTCTCTCCCTCCATCGCTGGTGAGACCACACCTGGAGTATTGTGTGCAGTTGTGGCCTGTTGGCCTTCATGGCAAGAGGAGTTGAGTATAAGACCAAATAGGTTCTTCTGCAGTTGTACAGGGCCCTGGTGAGACCACACCTGGAGTATTGTGCGCAGTTTTGGTTCCCTAATTTGAGGAAGGACATTCTTGCTATTGAGGGAGCCCAGCGTTGGTTCACCAGGTTAATTACCGGGACTGTCATATGCTAAGAGAATGGGAGTGGCTGGGCTTGTATACTCTAGAGTTTAGAAGGATGAGAGGGTATCGTATTGAAACATATAAGATGTTAAGGGTTTGGACACTCTAGAAGGCAGGAAACATGTTCCCGATGTTGGGGAGTCCAGAAACACTGGCCACAGTTTAAAAATAAGGCGTTGGCCATTTAGAACGGAGACGAGGAGAAACATTTCCACCCACAGAGTTGTGAATCTGTGGCCATTTAGGACTGAGATGAGGATAAACTTTTCCACCCAGAGAGTTGTGAATCTGACCATTTAGGACTGAGATGAGGTGAAAGTTTCCACCCAGAGAGTTGTGAATCTGTGGCCATTTAGAAACAAAGAAACATAGAAAATAGGTGAAGGAGTAGGCCATTCGGCCCTTCGAGCCTGCACCACCATTCGATATGATCATGGCTGATCATCCAACTCAGTATCCCATCCCTGCCTTCTCTCCGTATCCCCTGATCCCTTTAGCCACAAGGGCCACATCTAACTCCCTCCTAAATATAGCCAATGAACTGGCCTCAACTACCTTCGTGGCAGAGAATTCCACCACTCTCTGTGTGAAAAAGGACTGAGATGAGGAGAAACTTTTCCACCGAGAGAGTTGTGAGTCTGGAATTGTCTGCCTCAGAAGGCGGCGGAGGCCGGTTCTCTGGATGTTTTTTTTTCAAGAGAGAGCTAGATAGGGCTCTTAAAGATAGCGGAGTCAGGGGATATGGGGAGAAGTCACGAACGAGGTACTGATTGGGGATGATCAGCCATTGAATGGCGGTGCTGGCTCGAAGGGCAGAATGTCCTCCTCCTGCATCTGTTGTCTATTGTCCAGTGAAGGTGATTTGACTTGTTGTTAGACAAAAATGCTGGAGAATCTCAGCGTGTGAGGCAGCATCTATGGAGTGAAGGAAATGGTTCTTGAGTCTGAAGAAGGGTTCTCGACCCGAATCGTCACCTATTCCTTCGCTCCATAGATGCAGCCTCATCTGATGAGTTACTCCAGCATTTTGTGTCTACCTTTGATTTCCCAGCATCTGCAGTTCCTTCTTAAATATTTAGACGATATTGTTGTCTCGTTTATTCCATTCCATTGTGGCTCTTACAAAGAATGAGGCCTTATAAATATCTGTCCTGGACAATGGCGGTTCTATTTGCAGATCATGTCTCTTTCCTGTCCAATGTGTTGAGTACGTTATGTATCTATCTGCAGTTAGGCCCACGGTCGGCAGGAATAGGTCTATGTTCACCCAAACCCTCTGTCCCGGAGAGACAGAGATAGAGATAGAGAGAGAGACAGTGAGAGAGACAGAGGCAGAGAGAGACACAGAGAGAGAGACAGAGAGAGAGAGACAGAGAGAGAGGGAGTGAGACACAGAGAGAGTGAAAGAGAGAGAGTAAGAGATTCAATTCAATTAAATTCAACTTTAATGTCATTGCACAAATACAAATAGAGACAGGGTGATATATAGATATAGAGAGGGGAGATGGAGGGAGACAGAGAAAGGGGGAGACAGAGAAAGAGAGAGAGACAGATATAGACAGATATAGACAGAGAGAGAAAGAGCAAGAGGCAGAGAGAGACACAGCAAAGGAAACCGGCTGAAAATTAGAAGCTGTTGTGACTGCAATGTGGGGGAGAGAGAGAGAGAGACGGACAGACAGAAAGAGAGAGAAAGAGACAGAGAGCGACTGAGAGACAGAGAGAGAGAGATACAATGCGGAAACAAGCTCTTCAGCCCAACTTTCCCACCCCGACCAACATGCCCCATCTACACTAGTCCCACCCCGACCAACATGCCCCATCTACACTAGTCCCACCCCGACCAACATGCCCCATCTACACTAGTCCCACCCGACCAACATGCCCCATCTACACTAGTCCCACCCCGACCAACATGCCCCATCTACACTAGTCCCACCCCGACCAACATGCCCCATCTACACTAGTCCCACCCCGACCAACATGCCTCATCTACACTAGTCCCACCCCGACCAACATGCCCCATCTACACTAGTCCCACCCGACCAACATGCCCCATCTATACTAGTCCCACCCCGACCAACATGCCCCATCTACACTAGTCCCACCCCGACCAACATGCCCCATCTACACTAGTCCCACCCGACCAACAATGCCCCATCTACACTGGTCCCACCCCGACCAACATGCCCCATCTACACTAGTCCCCACCCTGACCAACATGCCCCATCTTACACTAGTCCCACCCCGCCCAACATGCCCCATCTACACTAGTCCCACCCCGACCAACATGCTCCATCTACACTAGTCCCACCCTGACCAACATGCCCCTCTATACAAGAACCACCTGCCAGCGTTTGGCCAATATCCCTCCAAAATTGTCCTATCCATGTACCTGTCCAAGTGTTGCGATAGTCCCAGCCTCATCTACCTCCTCCGGCAGCTTGTTCTATACACCCACCACCCACTTTGTTGCCCCTCAGATTCCCATTTAATTTTCCCCACCCCCGCCTCACTCACCTTGAACACATGTCCTCGGGTCCTCGATTCCCCGACTCAGCGCAAGAGACTGTGTGTCTACCTGATCTATTCCCTCTGGTGATTTTGTACACCTCTATAAGATGAGTCCCAGACCTGCCCCAACCCCTCCCTGTAGCTCAGACCCCTCAAGTCCCGGCAACATCCTCGTAAATCTCTCCGCGCCCTTTCCAAGCTCGGCGACATCTTTCCTGTAACACGGTGCACAGAACTGAATGCAATACGCTAAATGCAACCTCACCAACGTCTTGTACAACGTGACCTCCCAACTTCTAGACTCAATACAGAGAGAGAGGGAGGGAGACAGAGAGAGAGACATAGAGAGAGAGACATAGAGAGAGAGATGGAGAGAGGGAGGGGGGGAGGAGAGAGGGGGAAGAGAGAAGAGAGTGAGGGAGAGAGAGAGAGAGCGAGAGGGAGTGGGAGAAGAGAGAGAGGGAGAGAGAGTGGGGCGGGGGAGAGAGAGGGGGAGTGAGGGGTTAGAGAGGGGGAGGAGGGAGAGGGGAAGGGAGGGAGAGGGAGAGAGAGGGAGAGAGGGTGGGGAGAGAGAGGGGGTGAAAGAGAGAGTGGAAAAAGGGACAGTGGGAGAAAGGGTGGGAGAGAGAGATAAAGAGGGAGAGAGTGGGAGAGGGAGAGAGAGGGAGTGAGGGAGAAAGAGAGTGGGAGAGAGGGTGGGAGAGAGAGGGAAGAAAGAGATAGGGAGAGAGAGGGGGGGTGAGAGAGAGGGGGGGAGAGAGAGGGGGGAGGAGAGGGGGAGAGAGAGAGAGGGGGAGAGAGAGAGGGGGAGAGAGAGAGGGGGAGAGAGAGAGGGGGAGAGAGAGGGAGAGAGAGGGAGAAAGAGAGAGAGAGGGAGTGGGAGAGAGAGATAGAGGAGAGAGAGTGGGAGAGAGTGGGAGAGGGAGTAAGGGAGAAAGAGAGTGGGAGAGAGAGAGCAGTGAGGAGAGAGAGGGAGAGCGAGAGATAGGGAGGGGAGAGAGCGATGGGAAGGAGTTTGAGAGAGAGAGAGGGGGGGAGAGAGAGAGTGAGGGAGTGGAGAGGGACAGAGAGAGGGAGAGAGAGAGGGAGTGAGAGGAAGGGAGAGAGAGATGGAAGGGATTGAGAGTGGTTTAAAAAGATGGAGGGAGACAGAGAGAAGGAGGGAGAGAGAGAGAGAGAAAGGGAGTGGGAGAGAGAGATAAAGAGGTGAGAGTGTGAGAGTTGGAGGGAGAGAGAGAGGGGGAGTGAGGGAGAAAGAGAGAGTGGGAGAGAGGGAGTGGGAGAGACTGGAGAGAGAGAGGGATGGAGAAAGAGAGGAGAGAGGGAGAGAGAGAAAGAGAGAGGGAAAGAGAGAGAGAAAGAGAAAGAGAAAGAGGAAAGAGAAGAGAAAGAGAAAGAGAAAGAGAAAGAGAAAGAGAAGAAAGAGAAAAGAAAGAGAAAGAGAAAGAGAAAGAGAGGAGAGGGAGAGGGGAGAGGAGAGGGAGAGGGAGAAAGAGAGGGAGAGGGAGAGGGAGAGGGAGAGGGAGAGAGAGAGGGGAGACAGTCCGGGGAGGGAGAGAGGGGAGACAGTCCGGGGGAGGGGGGAGGGAAGGGTGAGGGATGAGTGAGTTGCGGGGGGAAGCAGGAGGCAAAGGGAGAAATAGAGAGGGAGAGGGAGTGAGGGAGAGGGAGTGAGGGAGGAAGATAGAGAGGGAGAGGGAGAGGGAGGGGAGAGGGAGGGTGAGGGGGAGGGTGCGGGGGAGAGGGAGGGGAGAGGGAGGGGGAGAGAGAGGAGGGGGAGAGGAGGGGGAGAGAGAGGGTGCGGGGGAGAGGGAGGGAGGGGGAGAGGGAGGGGGAGAGAGAGGGGGAGAGAGGGGGAGAGAGGGGGAGAGAGGGGGGAGAGAGGGAGAGGGAGAGAGAGAGAGAGAGAGAGAGAGAGAGAGAGAGAGAGAGAGAGAGAGAGAGAGAGAGATGGGTAGATAGAGAGAGAGGGGCAGAGAGAGAGATGATGGGTAGATAGAGAGAGAGTGGTAGATAGAGAGAGAGGGGCAGAGAGAGAGAGAGAGATGGGAGGGCGAGAGAGAGTGGGGAAGGGGAGGAGAGAGAGAGTTTGGAGGGGAGAGGGAGAGAGTATTTTGAGCAGTGGGGTCCGAGAGGGCAGGAATAAGGGGAGAGGTCAGAGAGAGAGAGAGAGGAGACAGTCCGGGGGAGGGAGGGAGGGAGGGGTTGAAGGGATGAAGTGAGTAGCGGGGGGAAGCAGAGGCAAAGGGGCAGGGATTCAAGGGGGAGTGGGTTTGGTCCCGAGGGGATGAATGGGAGGGACAAGAGAGAGGGGTCTGGTGCATCATGGAAGGGGGCAGGGAGGCTGGTGTGGGTGGGTTCACATTGTTTGGGGGTGGGGAGGAGGGGGAAGGAGCAGTCGGCAGCAGGGGTAAGGGGCAGGGAGCCACAGGGAGGAGGTCACATTGTTTGGGGGTGGGGAGGGTGTTGCAGTTTAGGAAGTCAAACCAGGGCAGGATCTTCACTGTGAATGGCAGGGCGCTGGGGCAATAGACAAAGGACAATGGGTGCAGGTATAGACCATTTGGCCCTTTGAGCCAGCACCGCCATTCAATATGATCATGGCTGATCATCCATAATCAGTACCCCATTCCTGCCTTCCCCCCATATCTCTTCACTCCGCGATCATTAAGAGCCCTATCTAGCTCTCTCTTTAAAGTATCCACAGAACCGGCCTCCACCGCTGCTGCCTGAGGCAGAGAATTCCACAGACTCACAACTCTCTGTGAGAAAAATGTGTTTCCTTGTCTCTGTTCTGAATGGCTTACCCCTTATTCTTAAACTGTGTGGCCCCCGGTTCTGGACTCCCCCAACATCGGGAACATGTTTTCTGCCTCTAGCGTGTCCAAACCCTTAACAATCTTATATGGTTCAATAGGATCCCATCTCATCCTTCTAAACTACAGAGTGTACAAGCCAGCCGCTCCATTCTCTCAGAATATGACAGTCCCCCACATCCCGGGAATTAACCTGGTGAACCTACGCTGGGCTCCCTCAATAGCAAGAATGTCCTTCCTCAAATTAGGGGACCAAAACTGCACACAATACTCTAGGTGTGGTCTCATTAGGACTCTGAACTCTGAGCCTTGCGGAATGTGTAGAGCCGAGGGATCTAGGAGTGCGGGTACGAGTTGGGCCGAAGGGCCTCTTCCAACACTGTATCATTCCATGACTCTATGACAAAGTGCTGGAGTAACTCAGCAGGTCAAGCAGCATCTGTGGAGAAGATAGACACAAAGTGCTGGAGTAACTCAGCTGGTCAGGCAGCATCTGTGGAGAAGATAGACACAAAGTGCTGGAGTAACTCAGCGGGTCAGGCAGCATCTGTGGAGAAGATAGACACAAAGTGCTGGAGTAACTCAGCTGGTCAGGCAGCATCTGTGGAGAGAGGAATGGGTGACGTTTTGGGTCGACAACCTTCCTTGGTTTAGTTCAGTTTAGAGATGCAGCGCGGAAACAATAGGCCTTTCGGCCCATGGTGTCTGCGCCGACCAGCGATCACCCCGTACACTAGCACTATCCCACACACATTGGGGACAATTTAGCTATTTTGTGGAGGCTGATTAATTTACAACTGTACCTCTGCGCCAGTGTGCAGCGCAGAATTATATAACGGTTTCCTCCGCCATAACGCACACAATATGTGCTAGGAATGTCCTGTTTGCCAGCTTGTAGATCCTCTGTGTTCCCCTCCTGCAGGGTTTAGGAGCCGTTGCTGTGGACGGAGAGACGGGAACGTGAGCGGCCATTGAGGGCGGCCAGGGTGCCGGTGAGCCCCCCATCTGCTCGGTGTGCGGGCCGGGCTTCAAGGGCTGATCTTCGATGGAGGACCACATGACGGGGCACAACAAGGAGAAGCGTTATGAGTGCGACATATGTGGCAAGGCCTGGCAGAGCTCGAGCAAGCTGGAGACCCACCGGCGGGTGCACACGGGCGAGAAGCCCTATGTCTGCTCCACATGTGGCAAGAGCTTTACCCAGTTGTCGGGGCTGCGGGAGCACCAGCGGGTGCACAGCAGTGAGCGGCCCTTCACCTGCCCCGACTGCGGCAAAGGCTTCAAGTCGTCCAAGGATCTGAAGGCGCACAAGCGCGTGCACACCGGGGAACGTCCCTACACATGCAACGGCTGCGGCAAGGGGCTTCACCCAGTCCAGCAGCCTGCTGGTGCACCAGCGCACCCACACTGGCGAGCGCCCCTACACCTGCGCCCAGTGCGGCAAGGGCTTCACCCAGTCCGGCAGCCTGCAGCAGCACCAGCGCACCCACACCGGTGAGCGCCCCTACACCTGTGCCCAATGCGGCAAGGGCTTCACCCAGCCTGGTCACCTGCTGATGCACCAGCGCAACCACACTGGCGAGCGCCCCTACACCTGCGCCCAATGCGGCAAGGGCTTCACCCAGCCCGGCAGCCTGCAGCAGCACCAGCGCACCCACACTGGCGAGCGCCCCTACACCTGTGCCCAGTGCGGCAAGGGCTTCACCAACTCCAGCCGGCTGCTGTCCCACCAGCGGGTGCACGCCGGCGACCGTCCCGTCCCCAGGCTCGGTGTGTGGAGAGCACTTTGCCACGGCCTCTCACGCCCTGTCTCACCAGCAACTGCACACCAGTGGCCCGCCCTACGACTGCCCGTACTGTGGTGAGTCGTTTGACAGCTCGCGGGGGTTGAGGCAGCACCGGCGGACCCACGTCGGCGAGCAGCTGCTCCCACTGTGACAAGAGAGCACGGGGGCTGCGGGAGCACCAGCGGATACACACATGTGAGAGAGCCTTTGTGTGCGCTGAGTGTGGCAAGGGTTTCACCCGCATGTCCAGCCTGTGGCAGCACCGGCGTACCCACAGCAGTGAGCGTCCCTTCCCCTGCCCATCCCGTGGTAAGGGCTTCACCTTCTGGAGCACCAGCGAGTCCACACCGGCCAGTGCCCCTTCACCTGCCCGCTCTGTGGCAAGGCCATTGCCTGCTCCTCCAGCCTGCTGGCACACCGCCACGTGGATACGTAGGTGCTGTTTATGTAGACACAAAATGCTTGAAGGAATGGGTAACGTTTCTGGTCAAGACCCTCCTCAGTCTCGACCAGAAATGTCACTCAGTCCTTCTGTCCAGAGATGCTGCCTGTCCCACTGAGTTACTCCAGCATTTTGTGTCCTTTTTTGTAAACCAGGATCTGCAGTTCCTTGTTTTTAAACCATTCTGGTTAACCATCGCTGCACCTTCCCCAAAGCCTCCACATCAGTCCTGTAATGGAGTGACCAGAACTGTATGCAATACTCCAAATGCTACCTGACCAATGTCCCTTAAAGCTGCACATATACATTCCTCTCTCCTTATCTCACATCCTTTTATATCCTTATATATCCCTCGCCTCTGTCACTTCACTCATATGCCGATCACCCCCTCATCTGTCAACATAATGTCAGGCTGAAGAAGGGTCCTGACCCGAAATGTCACCTATCCATGTTCTCCACAGATGCTGCCTGACCCGCTGAGTTACTCCAGCACTCTGAAATGTCACCTATCTGTTCCATACAGCCCAATGACACAGTGAACACAGAATTCTCCAATTTGAGGAGACTCTCCCCTCATCCAAATGAAATCCTGGAGTCTGCCCCGACCCCAACCTTTTTTTCCAGCTCCCCCACCCCTCCATGAGTCCTTAGAAATGTCCAGACCCGACACGTTGCCTGGCCATTCCCCTCCAAAGTTCCGGTAGAACTCAGCGGGTTGGCCATCCGTGGTGGGCAACGGATGGAGAATTGTTCCTAATATAAGCCCGCCTTGGCCTTGTCGAGGAGCAGACACGCAACAGTACCAGCATCTTCTCATTCATACTGTACCCAAATGAAAATGCAAAAGTGAGCCAAGCTGCACACAGCCGACGGCTCACATTACCAGCTGGCTGCCACTGGCCCAAACAGTTAAAAGCATTTTAAAGTGTGTTTTTTTTTTAAATAAAGTCTTGACGCATTTGTGCCTTGCCTAATAAACAAAGCAAGTTTTT
>JAWMAR010002134.1:108337-162909 GCA_036785375.1 Leucoraja ocellata
CACTAGTCCTACCCCGACCACATGCCCCATCTACACTAGTCCCACCCCGACCAACATGCCCCATCTACACTAGTCCCACCCCGACCAACATGCCCCATCTACACTAGTCCCACCCCGACCAACATGACCCATCTACACTTGTCCCACCCTGACCAACATGCCCCATCTACACTAGTCCCACCCGAGCAACATGCCCCATCACACTAGTCCCACCCCGACCAACATGCCCCATCTACACTAGTCCCACCCCGACCAACATGCCCCATCTACACTAGTCCCACCCCGACCAACATGACCCATCTACACTAGTCCCACCCCGACCAACATGCCCCATCTACACTAGTCCCACCTCGACCACATGTCCCATCTACACAAGGCCCACCCCGACCAACATGTCACATCTACACTAGTCCCACCCCGACCAACATGACCCATCTATACTAGTCCCACCCCGACCAACATGCCCCAATATACACAAGCCCCACCTCGAACAACATGTTCCATCTACACTAGTCCCACTCCGACCAACATGCCCCATCTACACTAATCCCACCCGACCATCATGCCCCATCTACACTAGTCCCACCCCGACCAACATGCCCATCTACACTAGTTCCACCCAGACCACATGCCCCATCTACACAAGGCCCACCCCGACCAACATGTCCCATCTACACTAGTCCCACCCCGACCAACATTCCCCATCTACACTAGTCCCAACCTGACCAACATGCCCCATCTACACTAGTCCCACCGACCAACATGTGCCATCTACACTAGTCCCACCCCGACCAACATGCCCCATCTACACTAGTCCCAACCCGACCAACGTGCCGCATCTACATTAGTCCCACCCCATCCAACATGTCCCATCTACACTAGTCCCACCCTGACCAACATGCTCCATCTACACTAGTCCTACCCCGACCACATGCCCCATCTACACTAGGCCCATCCCAACCAACATGCCCCATCTTCACTAGTCCCACCCCGACCAACAAACCCCATCCACACGAGTCCCACTCCGACCAACATGCCCCATCTACACTAATCCCACCCCGACCAACATGCCCCATCTACACTAGTCCTACCCCGACCAACATGCCCCATCTACACTAGTCCCACCGACCAACATGTGCCATCTACACTAGTCCCACCCCGACCAACATGCCCCATCTACACTAGTCCCACCCCGACCAACATGCCCCATCTACACTAGTCCCACCCTGACCAACGTGCCGCATCTACACTAGTCCCACCCCGACCAACATGCCCCATCTACACTAGTCCCACCCCGAACAACATGCCCCATCTACACTAGTCCCACCCCGACCAACAAGCCCACCTACACTAGTCCCACCCCGGCCACATGCCCCACCTACACTAGTCCCACCCCGCCCAACATGCCCCATCTACACTAGTCCCACCCCGACCAACATGCCCCATCTACACTAGTCCCACCCCGACCAACATGCCCCATCTACACTAGCCCCACCCGACCAACATGCCCCATCTACACTAGTCCTACACCGACCAACATGCCCCATCTGTACAAGAACCACCTGCCAGCGTTTGGCCATATCCCTCCAAATTTGTCCTATCCATGTACCTGTCCAAGTGTTGCGATAGTCCCAGCCTCACCTACCTCCGCCGGCCAGCTTGTTCCATACACCCACCACCCACTTTGTTGCCCCTCAGATTCCCATTCAATTTTTCCACCCCGCCTCACTCACCTTGAACACTTGTCCTCGGGTCCTCGATTCCCCGACTCACCGCAAGAGTCTGTGCGTCTACCCGATCTATTCCTCTGGTGATTTTGAATCCCCTCTATAAAGATGTCCCAGCCCTGCCCTAACCCCTCCCTGTAGCTCAGACCCTTCAAGTCCGGCAACATCCTCGTAAATCGTCTCCGCGCCCTTTCCAAGCTCGACGACATCTTTCCTGTAACACGGTGCACAGAACTGAATGCAATAAGCTAAATGCAGCCTCACCAACGTCTTGTACAACGTGACCTCCCAACTTCTAGACTCATACAGAGAGAGAGGGAGGGAGACAGAGAGAGAGACATAGAGAGAGAGATGGAGAGGGGGAGAGGGGGAGAGGGGAGAGAGTGAGAGAGAGAGGGGAGAGAAACAGAGAGAGGGAGAGAGAGAGGGAGAGGGAGTGAGAGAGAGAGAGAGAGAGAGAGAGAGGGGGAGAGAGCGAGAGGTGGGGTGAGAAAGAGAGGGAGAGAGAGAGAGAGAGGGAGAGAGAGAGGGAGAGAGGGTGGGGAGGGAGGGAGGGGAGGGAGGGAGAGGGAGGGGAGAGGGGAGTGAGAGAGAGAGAGACAGAGGGAGAGGGAGCGGGGTAGAGGGGGAGAGAGAGGGAAAAAGAGAGAGAGTGGGAGAAAGAGGGAGAGAGAGGGAGAGAGATTGGGAGAGAGAGAGGGAGAGAGAGAGAGGAGAGAGAGGGAGTAAGGGAGAAAGAGAGAGTGGGAGAGAGAGAGGGAGTAAGGGAGAAAGTGTGAGAGGGAGAGAGGGAGGGAGAGGGGAGGGAGAGAGAGGGGCCAGAGTTTGAGAGAGAGTCGGAGAGAGAGTGAGAGGGAGAGAGAGGGAGAGAGAGAGAGGGACAGAGAGAGGGACAGAGAGAGGGACAGAGAGGGTGAGAGAGGGAGTGAGTGGGGGAGGGAGGAAGGGAGAGAGAGGGTGTGAGAGTGGGAGAAAGAGAGGGAGAGACAGAGAGAAGGAGGGAGAGAGAGGGGAAAGAGAGTGGGAGAGAGAGATAAAGAGGGCGAGAGAGTGGGAGAGGGAGAGAGAGGGAGAGACAGGGAGTGAGGGAGAAAGAGAGTGTGGGAGAGAGGGTGGGAGAGACTGGGAGAGAGAGAGGGAGAAAGAGAGAGAGAGTGTGAGAGAGAGAGAGAGAGAGAGTGAGAGCGAGGGAGAGAGAGGGTGAGAGAGGGAGAGAGAGGGGGTAGAGGGAGAGAGGGAGGGAGAAAGAGAGAGGGAGGGAGAAAGAGAGAGTGGGAGAGAGGGTGGGAGAGAGAGAGGGAGAAAGAGAGAGAGATAGGGAAGAGAAAGTGGGACAGGGGAGTGGAGAGAGAGAGGGAGAGAGAGAGAGGGAGTGAGTGGGAGAAAGAAAGGGAGAGAGGGTGGGAGAGAGAGGGAAGAAAGAGATAGGGAGAGAGAGAGGGGGTGAGAGAGAGGGGGAGAGAGAGGGGGAGAGAGAGGGGAGAGAGAGGGGGAGAGAGAGGGGGGGAGAGAGGGGGGGAGAGAGAGAGGGGAGAGAGAGAGGGGAGAGAGGGGGAGAGAGGGGGAGAGAGAGGGGGAGAGAGAGGGGAAGAGAGAGGGGAAGAGAGAGGGGAAGAGAGAGGGGAGAGAGAGGGGAAGAGAGAGGGGAGAGAGAGAGAGAGTGGGAGAGAGGGAGTGGGAGAAAGAGAAGGAGAGAGAGGGTGTGAGTGAGGGAGAAAGAGAGAGAGAGTGGGAGAGAGGGAGTGGGAGAGAGGGAGATAGAGGGAGAGAGAGTGGGAGAGGGAGTGGGAGAGGGAGTAAGGGAGAAAGAGAGTGGGAGAGAGAGAGGGAGTGAGGAGAAAGTGTGAGAGAGAAAGTGTGAGAGAGAGAGGGAGAGCGAGAGATAGGGAGAGGGAGAGAGCGACGGGAAGGGAGTTTGAGAGAGAGAGAGGGGGGAGAGAGAGAGTGAGGGAGTGGGAGAGGGACAGAGAGAGGGAGAGAGAGGGAGTGAGAGGAAGGGAGAGGGAGAGGGAGAGGGAGTGAGAGTGGGTTAAAAGAGGGAGGGAGACAGAGAGAAGAAGGGAGAGAGAGAGGAGAAAGGGAGTGGGAGAGAGAGATAAAGAGGGAGAGAGTGTGAGAGTTGGGAGGGAGAGAGAGAGAGGGGGAGTGAGGGAGAAAGAGGTGGGGAGAGGAGTGAGGGAGGGAGAGGGAGGGGGAGAGGGAGGGGGAGGGGAGAGAGAGGGAGAGAGAGAGGAGGCAGTCGGGGGGAGGAGGGG
The DNA here is from genome assembly GCA_036785375.1 of Leucoraja ocellata. NCBI lineage: Eukaryota > Metazoa > Chordata > Chondrichthyes > Rajiformes > Rajidae > Leucoraja > Leucoraja ocellata. The sequence goes on from JAWMAR010002134.1 coordinate 112,320, forward strand.
GGGGAAGGGATGAAGTGAGTTGCGGGGGGAAGCGGGAGGCAACGGGAGAAATAGAGAGGGAGAGGGAGTGAGGAGGAAGATAGAGGGAGAGAGGGAAAGGGAGGGAGAGAGTGAGGGTGAGGGAGAGAGAAGGAGAAGGAGAAGGAGAGAGAAGGAGAGAGAAAGAGAGAGAAGGAGAGAGAAAGAGAGAGAAGGAGAGAGAAAGAGAGAGAAAGAGAGAGAAAGAGAGAGAAAGAGAGAGAAAGAGAGAGAAAGAGAGAGAAAGAGAGAGAAGGAGAGAAAGAGAGAGAAAGAGAGAGAGAGAGAGAAAGAGAGGAAGAGAGAGAAAGAGAGAATAAGTGCAGGAATAGGCCATTCGGCCTTTGAGCCATTCAATATGATCATGGCTGATCATCCATAATCCATAATCAGTACCCCATTCCTGCTTTCCCCCATATCTCTTGACTCCGCGATCTTTAAGAGCCCTATCTAGCTCTCTCTTTAAAGTATCCACAGAACCGGCCTCCACCGCCCTCTGAGGCAGAGAATTCCACACTCACAACTCTCTGTGAGAAAAAAGTGTTTCCTTGTCTCTGTTCTGAATGGCTTACCCTTATTCTTAAACTGTGTGGCCCCGGTTCTGGACTCCCCCAACATCGGGAACCTGTTTTCTGCCTCTAGCGTCTCCAAACCCTTAACAATCTTATATGGTTCAATAGGATCCCATCTCATCCTTCTAAACTCCAGAGTGTACATGCCCAGCCGCTCCATTCTCTCAGCATATGACAGTCCCCCACATCCCGGGAATTAACCTGGTGAACCTACGCTGCTCTCCCTCAATAGCAAGAATGTCCTCCCTCAAATTAGCGGACCAAAACTGCACACAATACTCCAGGTGTGGTCTCATTAGGACTCTGAACTCTGAGCCTTGCGGAATGTGTAGAGCCGAGGGATCTAGGAGTGCGGGTACGAGTCGGGCCGAAGGGCCCCGTTTCCAACACTGTATCATTCCATGACTCTATGACAAAGTGCTGGAGTAACTCAGCGGGGCAGGCAGCATCTGTGGAGAAGATAGACACAAAGTGCTGGAGTAACTCAGCAGGTCAGGCAGCATCTGTGGAGAAGATAGACACAAAGTGCTGGAGTAACTCAGCGGCTCAGGCAGCATCTGTGGAGTAGATAGACACAAGTGCTGGAGTAACTCAGCGGGTCAGGCAGCATCTGTGGAGAAGATAGACACAAAGTGCTGGAGTAACCCGGCAGGTCAGGCAGCATCTGTGGAGAGAGGAATGGGTGACGTTTTGGGTCGACACCCTTCCTTGGTTTAGTTCAGTTTAGAGATGCAGCGCGGAAACAACATGCCTTTCGGCCCATGGTGTCTGCGCCGAACAGCGATCACCCCATACACTAGCACTATCCCACGCACATTGGGACAATTTAGCTATTTTGTGGAGGCCGATTAATTTACAACTTTACCGCTGCGCCAGTGTGCAGCGCAGAATTATGTAACGGTTTCCTCCACCATAAACACACCCAATATGTGCTAGGAATGTCCTGTTTGCCAGCTTGTTGATCCTCTGTGTTCCCCTCCTGCAGGGTTTAGGAGCCGTTGCTGTGGATGGAGAGACGGGAACGTGAGCGGCCATTGAGGGCGGCCAGGGTGCCGGTGAGCCCCCCATCTGCTCGGTGTGCGGGCCGCGCTTCAAGGGCTAATCTTCGATGGAGGACCACATGACGGGGCAAAACAAGGAGAAGCGTAATGAGTGCGACGTCTGTGGCAAGGCCTGGCAGAGCCCGAGCCGGCTCGAGACCCACCGTTGGGAGCACACGATAGAACGCCCCTTCAACTGCATAGAGTGCGGCAAGAGCTTCAAGAGTGCGAATGTGCTGAAGGCCCACCGGCGGGTGCACACGGCGAGAAGCCCTATGGCTGCTCCACATGTGGCAAGAGCTTTACCCAGTTTTCGGGGCTGTGGGAGCACCAGCGGGTGCACAGCAGTGAGCGGCCCTTCACCTGCCCCGACTGCAGCAAAGGCTTCAAGTCATCCAAGGAACTGAAGGCGCACAGGCGCGTGCACACCGGGGAACGTCCCTACACATGCAGCAACTGCGGCAAGGGCTTCACCCAGTCCAGTGGCCTGCTGAAGCACCAGCACACCCACACTGGCGAGCGCCCCTACACTTGCGCCCAGTGCGGCAAGGGCTTCACCCAGTCCAGCGACTTGCTGAGGCACCAGCGCACCCACACCGGCGAGCGTCCCTACACCTGCGCCCAGTGCGGCAAGGGCTTCACCAAGTCTAGTCACCTGCTGGTGCACCAGCGCACCCACACTGGCGAGCACCCCTACACCTGTGCCCAGTGTGGCAAGGGCTTCACCCAGTCCGGCAACCGGGTGGTGCACCAGCGCACCCACACCGGCGAGCGCCCCTACATCTGCGCCCAGTGCGGCAAGGGCTTCATCCACTCCGGCAGTCTGCTGGTGCACCAGCGCACCCACACCGGCGAGCGCCCCTACACCTGTGCCCAGTGCGGCAAGGGCTTCATCCACTCCAGCGGCCTGCAGCAGCACCAGCGCACCCACACTGGCGAGCGCCCCTACACCTGCGCCCAGTGTGGCAAGGGCTTCACCAACTCCACCCGGCTGCTGTCCCACCAGCGGGTGCACGCCGGCGACCGTCCCGTCCCCAGCCCGGTGTGTGGAGAGCACTTTGCCACCGCCTTCCACGCCCTGTCTCACCAGCACATGCACACCAGTGGCCCGCCCTACGACTGCCCGTACTGTGGTGAGTCGTTTGACAGCTCGCGGGGGTTGCGGCAGCACCGGCGGACCCACGTCGGCGAACAGCTGCTCCCACTGTGACAAGAGAGCACGGGGGCTGCGGGAGCTGCAGCGGATACACACATGTGAGAGAGACCCTTGTGTGCGCTGAGTGTGGCAAGGGTTTCACCCGCATGTCCAGCCTGTGGCAGCACCGGTGCACCCACAGCGGTGAGCGTCCCTTCCCCTGCCCATTCCGTGGTAAGGGCTTCACCGCCTTGACCACCTTCTGGAGCACCGGCGAGTCCACACCGGGCCAGCGCCCCTTCACCTGCCCGCTCTGTGGCAAGGCCTTTGCCCGCTCCTTCAGCCTGCTGGCACATTGTCACGTGGATAGAGAGGCGCTGTTTATGTAGACACAAAAATGCTGGAAGGAATGGGTAACGTTTCTGGTCGAGACCCCTCTCCATCTCGACCCGAAATGTCACTCAGTCCTTCTGTCCAGAGATGCTGCCTGTCCCACTGAGTTACTCCAGCATTTTGTGTCCTTTTTTGTAAACTAGCATCTGCAGTTCCTTGTATTTTAAACCATTCTGGTTAACCATCGCTGCACCTTCCCCAAAGCCTCCACATCAGTCCTGTAATGGAGTGACCAGAACTGTATGCAATACTCCAAATGCTACCTGACAAATCTCCCTTAAAGCTGCACATATATATTCCTCTCTCCTTATCTCACATCCTTTTATCTCCTTATTTTCCCTCGCCTCTGTCACTTCACTGATCTGCCGATCACCCCCTCATCTGTCAACATGTCAGTCTGAAGAAGGGTCCTGACCCGAAATGTCACCTATCCATGTTCTCCACAGATGCTGCCTGACCCGCTGAGTTACTCCAGCACTCTGAAACGTCACCTATCTGTTCCATACAGACCAATGACACAGTGAACACAGAATTCTCCAATTTGAGGAGCCTCTCCCCTCATCCAAATGAAAATCCTGGAGTCTGTCCCGACCCCAACTTTTTTTTCCAGCTCCCCCCCCACCACGACTCCATGAGTCCATAGAAATGTCCAGACCCGACACGTTGCCTGGCCATTCCCCTCCAAAGTCCCGGTAGAACTCAGCGGGTTGGCCATCCGTGGTGGGGAAACGGATGGAGAAGTGTTCCTAATATAAGCCCGCCTTGGCCTTGTCGAGGAGCAGACAAGCAACAGTACCAGCATCTTCTCATTCATACTGTACCCAAATGAAAATGCAAAAGTGAGCCAAGCTGCACACAGCCGGTGGCTCACAGTACCAGCTGGTTGCCACTGCCCCAAACACTTAAAAGCATTTTAAAGTGTGTTTTAAAAAAAAATAAAGTCTTGATGCATTTGTGCCTTGCCTAACAAACAAAGCAAGTTTTTCCTGGCCTGACTGTGTTCTTCGGAATTCTTCAGAATTCATGTTGTGTTATCAATAATGAAAGAAAATGCCAGCCTTCTCAGGAAATGATGATGATGGCGGGACTGACATATGTTGAAAGAATGGGTCGACTGGGTTTGTATTCACTGGAATTCAGAAGGATGAGCAGGTATCTTATAGAATCGTATAAAATGAAAGATTAAACATTTTTAATTAGCCTAAGTGTCCAAATAACATTCACACAAGAATTCACAATATAACATGATTTTTAAATCTCATTATCGTGGATTTATGGGCCAAACTAGAACGCGTGTTTGCGGGGGGGGGGGGGGGGGGGGGGGGGCGTTTGTAACATCACACTCACCCTAACCACCCCCCAAACAAACAGATGGGCGGTGGGGGTGAGGGGGAGACGGGGTGGGGAGGGGGAGGAGGGGGAGGAGGAATGGGAGAGATTTGGGAGGGAGAACAAAGCGGGGAGTGGGAGGGGGATGGGAAGAGGGAGGAGATGGGGAGTGGCAGGAGAGTGGGGAGGGCAGGATGGGGGAAGAGGGTTAGGGGGTGGGAGAGGGGTAGCGGGGAGTGGTGCAAGAGAGAGGAAGAGGGTAGGAGGAGATGGGGGTGAAGGGTGGGAGGGGAGGAGGGAGAGGGGTGGGAGGGAAGGAGGGAGAGGGGTGAGGAGAGAGGGAGATGGAGAGGGGGGAGAAATGGGGGATGGGGAGGATGAGAGTGGGGTGGGGGAAGGGGAGAGAGGGAGGAGGGAGGGGAAGGAGGAGTAAGAAGGGGAAGAGGAGAAAGGGGGAAGAGTGTGGAGGGAGGGGAAAGTGGTAGGGGGCGGGGGAAGAGTGGGATGGGAGGCAGAGGGGGTAGGGGGGGAGAGAGGGGAAATAGTGGCGAGGGAGAGGGGAGGCTAAGAGTGCGGAAGAGGGGCAGAGGAGTAGGCCGAGTGGTGGAAGAGGCAAAGATGGGTAGGAGGGAGGTGGGGTGAGAGGGGTTGGGGTGGGAGAGGGGGGAAAGGGAGGAGGAGAGTAGTGTGGGAGGGGGTGAGGGAAGGTGGGATGGGGGGTAAGAGGGTGGGGGAGGGGGAGAGAGGGAGGAGAGGATGGAGGGGAGTGAGTAGGGAAAGGGGGAGAGTGTGGAGGGAGGGGGAGAGCGGAGGGGGGGGGTAGAATGAGGAGAGAGGGTGAAGGTAGGGAGGAGAGGGGTGGGCAGGGAGATGGGTGGGGGGAGATAAGTGGAAGAATGTGGAGGGGGAGTAGGGAAGGGAAGGAGCATTGAGAGGGTGAAGAGTGTGGAGGGAGGGGGAGAGTGGTGGTGTGGCGGGGGAAGAATGGGATGGGAGGAGGTGGGGGGAGAGTGTAAAGGGTGGGGAGGGAGAGTGGGAGGGGGTAGAGGAGTGGGGAGGGAGGGAGCGGGAGAGGGGTAGCGGGAGTGGTGGAAGAGGGACAGGGGGAGTGTTGGAGGAGGGACAGGGGGAAGGGGAGAGAGGAATGGGGTGGGGGAGAGGAGGGATGGGGTGGGAGGAGGACTGTAATACACTCGCTCCCGGGCCCCACAACTGTAATACACTCGCTCCTGGCCCCCACAACTGTAATACACTCGCTCCCGGGCCCAACAACTGTATTACACTCGCTCCCGGGCCCCACAACTGTAATACACTCGCTCCCGGGCCCCACAACTGTATTACACTCGCTCCCGGGCCCCACAACTGCAATACACTCGCTCCCGGGCCCAACAACTGTATTACACTCGCTCCCGGGCCCAACAAATGTAATACACTCGCTCCCGGGCCCCACAACTGTAATACACTCGCTCCCGGGCCCACAACTGTAATACACTCGCTCCCGGGGCCCAACAAATGTAATACACTCGCTCCCGGGCCCCACAACTGTAATACACTCGCTCCCGGGCCCCACAACTGTATTACACTCGCTCCCGGGCCCAACAACTGTATTACACTCGCTCCCGGGCCCAACAACTGTAATACACTCGCTCCCGGGCCCCACAACTGTATTACACTCGCTCCCGGGCCCCACAACTGTAATACACTCGCTCCCGGGCCCCACATCTGTAATACACTCGCTCCTGGGCCCCACACAACTGTATTACACTCGCTCCCGGGCCCCACAACTGTAATACACTCGCCCCCGGGCCCCACAACTGTATTACACTCGCTCCCGGACGGCTCCAGCTTTCGACGCCCCGCTGACAAACTCTCCAGCCGGTCAACCTCCCGCCTCCTCCTCACCCCCCCCCCCCCCTTCCCTCTCTCCCCCCCCCTCCCCCTCCCCCTCCCCCTCTCTCACCCCTCCTCCTCCCTCACCCCGCTCACTCACCAACCGTTGATCGCCGCCGTTAACCGCTCCGGAGCTGGGACACCTGGAAAGCGACGGTAAAGGGGTAAAAAGCATGAATTTAAAGCAGCTGCATTTGATTGACACCGGGTGGTCGACCCGTTCTCCCGCCTCCACCCGGGATCCGAGCGCGTGTGTGTGGGCGGGGCCAGAGCGCGTGTGGGGGCGGGGCCAGAGCGCGGGGGCGGCGCCGCTTGAAACGGCCGCGGGCAACGGCGCGAGGCCCAGTGACGTCACCGCCCCCCCCCCCCACCAACTGTCAACGCTCCCCGCGCTCCCTCAGCCGTTGACGCCCGTTATTTCCCGCCCTCCCGCTCGCGTTTCCAGAACGTTCTTCCCCAACGGCCGTTCATTCGGACTTCGCTTCTCCACAACGATCACCTCCCTCCAGCAGCCACAGCCGTCGCCTCACCTGGAGCCTGGACTCTGCACTGGGCCTGAAGCCTCCACGCTGCTCACTCCCACTCTCCTGGGTTTCACTGCGCTGGTTCCTAGTGTTAGTCTGTCCAGCCTTGTTAACCCCAGTGGCTGGTCCACTGAGTCTTCCCCATCCCCCTCTAACTATGTCACCCCTGCATTTACCCACCCACACTGCAGCCCTCTCACCCCTGACCACCCACCAACCACCACCCACACACTGACCACCCACCACCCCCACTACCTCCCCCACCCCGACAACCCACCATCCCCCACCCCTGACCACCCACCACCCGCCCACCACACACTACCCCCCCACCCCGACAACCCACCACCCCCTGACCACCCACCACCGCTTGACCACCCACCACCCCCTCCACCCCTTGACCACCCACCACCCTCCCACTACCTCCTCCCCACCCCGACAACCCACCACCCCCCATCCCCACCAAACCCCACCCACTGACCACCCCACACCCCTGACCACCCACTGACCACCCATTTCCCCCCCTGACCACCTACCGCCTGACCACCCCCACACCCCTGACCACCCACCACCCCCTGACCACCCACCAACCCCCACTACCTCCCCCACCCCGACAACCCACACCCCCCACCAGCCCCTGACCACCCCCCAACCCTGACGACCCACCCCTCCCCACTCCGACAACCCACCGCCCCCACCCCTTGACCACCCACCCCCGCCCACCCTGACCAAACCCCACCCCCTGACCACCCACCACCCCATGACCACCCACCAACCCCCACCACCCACACATCGCCTCGCCTCCAGTCCACCCACCTGCCTTCCGCCGGCCCCAATCCCCATCCCTGCCGGGTGTTCACCATCCCCCCGACCTCCCCCACACCGAACTGTGTGTCCTCAGCAGAGGTCTTACCTTTGTCCCCCTCCGTCCCCACCTCAATGTAGCAATGTTACAAAATTTTGGGATTTTAAATATCAAGTCGGTAATTTATCCCATCAGATAAAGCATAAAAAGAAGTTTAATTTGTCACCTAATTTACTTTCATATTTTTAAGTATTAAAAAAGTTATGGCAATTTTCATACTAGGAAATTAGCATCTTGTACCCTATTGCTTTTCCATTGACTTAACACCAAAGCTGTGATCGAGGACAGTCAAAAGCCCATAACTTTCTTAACAATTAAGAGAACTAAATGAAATGTTCAGTTATTATTGATTGAAACATTCTGAAACAAATATGAAACAATCTTACTTGGATGACCTGAAATTAAAGCATATAATTAGTTAGTTACCCAATTGTGGCTAATTACATAATTCAATTACTAGATCTAAACATCTATCCATTTCTTAAGAAAAGATCAACATTTTTAAATAGCCCAAGTGTCCAAATAACATTCACACAAGAATTCACTTTAGCACCTTCGAGAGGGGGGCGGGTTTAAAATGTCGTTTCCTCCAGGCTGTTTAAATTGATGTTCATCAGCCTGTTTAATTGCTCAAGAAAAATCGCTCCGATTTCCGTTCATCTGCACTGATTTTTAAACTAAGTTGGATAATTTAAGTGTTAGAGTAAATTAAAAATCATCTTCTAAAGCCGTGAACGCCGACAACAGGACGGATCTCACGTAGGGGACAAGGCAAGGTAGGCTGTTTATATTTACATTAAAAAGTGCTGGAGTAACTCAGCGAGTCAGGCATCATCTGTGGAGAACATGGATAGGTGGCGTTTCACAGAGTGCTGGAGTAACTCAGCGGGTCAGACAGCATCTGTGTGAAGAACATGGATAGGTGCGTTTCACAGAGTGCTGGTGTAACTCAGCGGGTCAGGCAAAATCTGTGGAGAATATGGATAGGTGACGTTTCACAGAGTGCTGGTGTAATTCGGGTCAGACAGCATCTGTGTGGAGAACATGGATAGGTGTCGTTTCACAGAGTCCTGCTGTAACTTCATAGGGCGAGGAGTTGAGTTTAGGCGCAAGGAGGACCTACTGCAGTTGTACAGGGCCCCAGTGACACCACAACTGGAGAATTGTGTGCAGTTTTGGTCCCAAAATTTGAGGAGGGATATTCTTGCAATTGAGGGAGCCCAGAATAGGTTCACAAGGTTAATTCCTGAGATGATGGCGGGACTGACATATGTTGAAAGAATGGGTCGACTGGGTTTGTATTCACTGGAATTCAGAAGGATGAGCGGGTATCTTATAGAATTGTATAAAATTAGTGAGAGAGTGGACAGGGTAGATGCAGGAAACATGTTCCCCATGTTGGGGGAGTCTGGAACTGTTAAGGTACATTTCTTGAAACAGACAACTCACAATAAGTTAGATCAACCAACACAAGCTTTACTGATCATTTAGCCGGCGAGAGTGGCAGGGCATACAAAGTCAAGTTTGCAACACACACTTAACCTGGGCTATCACTCTAATGAACAAAGACATACAGCATCTTTTGTTAGTATTTTGGAAACATAGTCACATGTTTATACAGAGTTGGAGGAATGACATCTAACACATCAATCACAGAGTATACCCATTCAAAGCTTTCTCGTCACTAACACAATACTTCTCATGCTATGGTTATATCGATCACAAACTTTAGTTACAACTCCCCAAACAACAGGAACTTAGTCAAAGGGTGCTGGAGTAACTCAGCGGGTCAGGCAGCATCTGTGCAGAACACGGATAGGGACATTTCGGGTCGGGGACACTTCTTCAGACTGACACTATGTTGGCAGATGAGGGGGTGGTTGGCAGATGAGTGAAGTAAGTGACAGAGGCAAGGGAAAATAAGGAGATAAAAGGATGTGAGATAAGGAGAGAGGAATATATATGTGCAGCTTTAAAGGACACTGGTCAGGTAGCATTTGGAGTATTGCATACAGTTCTGGTCACTTCATTACAGGACTGATGTGGAGGCTTTGGGGAAGGTGCAGCGATGGTTAACCAGAATGGTTTAATAAACAAGGAACTGCAGATGCTGGTTTACAAAAAAGGACACAAAACGCTGGAGTAACTCAGCGGGACAGGCAGCATCTCTGGAGAGAAGGATGGGTGACATTTCGGGTCAAGACAGAGGAGGGTCTCGACCAGAAACGTTACCCATTCCTTCCAGCATTTTGTGTTTACCTAAACAGCGCCTATCTATCCATGTGGCGCTGTGCCAGCAGGCTGAAGGAGCGGGCAAAGGCCTTGCCGCACAGCGGGCAGGTGAAGGGGTGCTGGCCCGGTGTGGACTCGCCGGTGCTCCAGCAGGTGGTTAAGGTGGGTGAAGCCATTACCACAGGACGGGCAGGGGAAGGGACGCTCACCGTTGTGGGTACGCCGGTGCTGCCACGGGCTGGATATGCGGGTGAAACCCTTGCCACACTCAGCGCACACAAAGGGTCTCTCTCTGGTGTGTATCCGCTGGTGCTCCCGCAGCCCCCGTGCGCTCTTGTCACAGTGGGAGCAGCTGCTCGCCGGAGTGGGTCCGCCGGTGCTGCCGCAACCCCCGCGAGCTGTCAAACGATTCACCGCAGTACGGGCAGTCGTAGGACGGGCCACTGGTGTGCACGTGCTGGTGAGACAGGGTGTGGGAGGCCATGGCAAAGTGCTCTCCGCACACCGGGCTGGGGACGGGACGGTCGCCGGTGTGTACCCGCTGGTGGGACAGCAGCCTGGTGGAGTTGGTGAAGCCCTTGCCGCACTGGGTGCAGGTGTAGGGGCGCACGCCGGTGTGGGTGCATTGGTGCTGCTGCAGGCTGCCGGAGTGGGTGAAGCCCTTGCAGCACTGGGCACAGGTGTAGGGGCACTCGCCGGTGTGGATACGCTTGTGCATCAGCAGGTTCGAGGAGCAGGTGAAGCCCTTGCCGCACTGGGCACAGGTGTAGGGGCGCTCGCCGGTGTGGGTGCGCTGGTGCTTCAGCAGGCTGCTGGAGTGGGTGAAGCCCTTGCCGCACTGGGCACAGGTGTAGGGGCGCTCGCCGGTGTGGGTGCGCTTGTGCATCAGCAGGTTGGAGGAGCAGGTGAAGCCCTTGCCACACTGGGTGCAGGTGTAGGGGCGCTCGCCAGTGTGGGTGCGCTGGTGCTTCTGCAGAGAGTCAGAGCGGGTGAAGCCCTTGCCGCACTGGGTACAGGTGTAGGGGCGCTCGCCGGTGTGCACCCGCTGGTGGGACAGCAGCTGGGGGGAGCGGGTGAAGCCTTTGCCGCACTGGGCACAGGTGTAGGGGCGCATGTGGGTATGGGTGCGCTGGTGAACCAGCAGGCAGTCAGAGAGGGTGAAGCCATTGCCGCACTGGGGGCAGGTGTAGGGGCGCTTGCCGGTGTATGTGCGCTGATGCATCTGCAGGGTGCTGGACTGGGTGAATCCCTCAAAGTCCGAGCAGTTGAAGGGGCGTTCTCCTGTGTGCACCCGCCGGTGGATCTCCAGATCGCTCGGGTACTGCCAGGCCTTGCCACACACGTCGCACTCATAACGCTTCTCCTTGTTGTGCCCCGTCATGTGGTCCTCCTTTGAAGGTCAGCCCCTCGAAGCTCAGCCCGCACACCGAGCAGATAGGGGGGCTCACCCTCAACAGCTGCTCACGTCCCCATCTCTCCGTCCACAGCAAAGGCTCCTAAACCCTACAGGAGGGGAACAAGTTGACAAACAGAACATTACTAACGCGTGCTTGAAGAGAGGGGAAGTGGGTGACGGGAAAGTGGGGAGGGTGGGGGTTGAGTGGTGTGGGGTGGGGGTGGGGAAGGATGGGGAGGGGGTGAGTTGCTCCAACATGCTGGCCCACACCGGCGAGCGGCTGCTCCCACTGCGACAAGGGGGCTGTGGGACACCAGCTGATATACACCAGAGAGAGACCCTTTGTGTGCACTGAGTGTGGCAAGCATTTCACCCGCATGTCCAGCCTGTGTCTTCACCCGCGTTGACACGGTGCTCCAGCACGTCGAGTTCACACCAGCCAGCGCCCATTCACCTGTCCGCTCTGTGGCAGGGCCTTTGCCCACCCCTCCGGCCTGCTGGCACACCCTTCTTCAGTCTCGACTCGAAACGTCACCCACTCCTTCTCTCCAGATATGCTGCTTGTCCTACTGAGTTACTCCAGCATTTGGTGTCCTTTTTGTATACCAGTATCTGCAGTTCCTTGTTTTTAAACTTGCACCTTCCCCCAAAGCCTCCACACCAGTCCTGTAATGGAGTGACCAGAACTGTATGCAATACTCCAAATACTTCACTCATCTGCCATCACCCCCTCATCTGTTAACATGGTGTCAGTCTGAAGAAGGGTCCCAACCAGAAACGTCACCTAACCATGTTCTCCACAGATGCTGTCTGATCCGCCGAGTTACTGCAGCAATTGTGTGATAGTCACAGAGTGATACAGTGTGGATACAGGCCCTTCGACCCAACTTGACCACATCGACCAACAGGTACCAGCCACACTAGTCCCACCTGCCTGCATTTGGTCCATATCCCTCCAAACTTGTCCGACCCCTGGACCTGTTTAACTGTTTCTTAAACATTGGGATGGTTCCAGCCTCAACTACCTCGTCCGCCAGCTTTCCCCCCATATCCCTTGTTTCCGTTAGCCCTAAGAGCTAAATCTAACTGTCTCTTGAAAACATCCAGTGAATTGGCCTCTACTGCCTTCTGTGGCAGACAATTCCACAGATTCACAACTCTCTGGGTGAAAAAGGTTTTCCCCCATCTCAGTCCTAAATGGCTTACCCCTTATTCTTAAACTGGTTCTGGACTCCCATTGTTCTGGATAGGAAAAAGCATACTCGTTTTGTAAATGGTTTTTGGAAGCAGATTTGATTCGGGTTTTGCAATTTAATTGTCAATAAGGAACAATTCTTTATGAAATATTTCCCATTAGGCGTATAATTCTTTAATAAACATTGGGGATTGGGAGGGGCCTCACAATCCTAGAGCCTCCCTCTCAAATAATAGATTAAAACCGATGGTATTATGTAGCAATGTAGCAAATTTCCAAGTCTGCAATTTATCCCATCAGATAAAACATAACAAGAAGTTTAATTTGACACTTAACTCACTTTCATATTAAAAAGGTTATGGCCATTTTCATACTCTGAAATTAGCATCTTGTTCCCTATTGCTTTTCCATTGACTTAGCACAAAAGCTGTGATCGAGGACAGTCAAAATCCCATAACTTTCTTAAAAATTAACAGAACTGAATAAAATTTTGTTATTATAGATTGAAACATTCTGAAACAAACATGAAACAATCTTACTTGGATAGCCTGAAATTAAAGCATGTAATTAGTTAGTTACCCAACGGTAGCTAATTACAAAATTCAATTACTAGATCTAAACTTCTATCCATTTCTTAAGAAAATATTGACATTTTTTAAATCTCTCTCCCTCACTCTCTCCCTCTGTCTCCCCCCCCCCCCATCATTCTTTTTCTCCCCCTCTCTTTCTCTATCTCCCTCCCTCTATCTCTCTCTCGCTTTTTTATAGAAACATAGAAAATAAGTGCAAGAGTCGGCCATTCGGCACTTCGAACCTGCACCACCATTCAATACGATCATGGCTGATCATCCAACTCAGTATCCCACTCCCTGCCTTCTCTCCATATCGCCTGATCCCTTTAGCCAAAACGGCCACATCTAACTCCCTCTTAAATATAGCCAACAAACTTGCCTCAACTACCTTCTGTGGCAGAGAATTCCAGAGATTCACCACTCTCTGTGTGAAAAATGTTTTCCTCATCTCGGTCTTAAAAGATTTCCCCCTTATCCTTAAACTGTGACCCCTTGTTCTGGACTTCCCCAACATCGGGAACAATCTTCCTGCATCTAGACTGTCCAACCCCTTAAGAATTTTGTTAGTTTCTATAAGATCCCCCTCAATCATCTAAATTCTAGCGAGTACAAACCGAGTCTATCCAGTCATTCTTCATGTGAAAGTCCTGCCATCCCAGGAATCAGTCTGGTGAACCTTCTCTGTACTCCCTCTATGGCAAGAATGTCTTTCCTCAGATTAGGAGACCAAAACTGTACGCAATACTCCAGGTGTGATCTCACCAAGTCCCTGTACAACTGCAGTAGAACCTCCCTGCTCCTATACTCAAATCCTTTCGCTATGAATGCTAACATACCATTCACCTTCTTCACTGCCCGCTGCACCTGCATGCCTACTTTTAATGAGTGGTGTACCATGATAACCAGGTCTCGTTGCATCTCCCCCTTTCCTAATCGGCCATCATTCAGATAACAGTCTACTTCCTGTTTTTGCCACCAAAGTGGATAACCTCACATTTATCCACAGTTTGATGTGGCCCTTGTGGCTGAAGGGATCAGGGGGTTTGGAGAGAAGGCAGGTACTGGATACCGAGTTGGATGATCAGCCATGATCATATTGAATGGCGGTGCAGGCTCGAAGGGTCGAATGGCCTACTCCTGCACCTATTGTCTATGTTTCTATGGTCCTCTCTTGTCTTTCTCTCTCTGTAACTGGCTCGCTTTCTTCCTCTCTCTATCTCACTGTCTCTCTCTCTCTGTCTCTCCCTCTAAGTCTCTCATTCTGTCTCTATCCATCTGTCTCTCTCTCTCGCTCTCTCCCTGTCTGTCTCTCTCTCACATGCTCATAGATACATAGAAAATAGGTACAGGAGTAGGCCATTCGGCCCTTCGGGCCTGCACCGCCATTCAATATGATCCAACTCAGTATCCCGTACCTGCCTTCTCTCCATACCCCCTGATCCCTTTAGCCATAAGGGCCACATCTAACTCCCTCTTAAATAAAGCCAATGAACTGGCCTGAACTACCCTCTGTGGCAGAGAATTCCACAGATTCACCACTCTCTGTGTGAAATGTTTTTCTCATCTTGGTCTTAAAGGATTTACCCTCTATCCTTAAGCTGTGACCCCTTGTCCTGGACTTCCCTGTCTCACTCTGTGTCACTCCCTCTCTCTATTTCTCTCTCTGCCTCATTCTCTCCCTCTCTCTGTCACCTCCCCCTCTCCCTGTCTCTCTCTCCCTCAGTCTCTCCCTCTCTCGCTTCCCCTCTCTCTCTCTCTCTCTCTCTCTCTCTCTCTCTCTCTCTCTCTCTCTCTCTCTCTCTCTCCGTTTCTTTATGTATCTCTCTCTGCCTCTCTATCTGTCTCTCTCTCCCAACTCTGTCTGCCTCTCACCCCCTCTCTCTGTGTCTATATCTGTCTCCCCCTCCCTTCCTCTGTGTCTCCCTCTTTCTCTCCCACTGTCACTCTCTCAGTCGCTCACTAACTGTCTCTCTCTCAGTCTCTCTCTCTCGCTGTCTCTCTCTCTGTTTCTCACCATCTCTCTCTCTCTGTCTCCCTCTCCGTTTCTCTCTGTCTGTTTGTCTTTCTTTCTCCCTCTCTGCATCTCTCTCCATTTCTCGCAAAAAAAAAGGGGAGGGGGGGGAGGGAGGGAGATAAGGGGGGAGGAGGGAGAAGGGCGAGGAGGGGGGAGGGAGGTGGGGGAGGGAGAGATGGAGAGAGGAGGATCGGCCTGCCAGCGCCTGTAGAGTGGATAGGGCATGTTGGTCGGGGTGGGACTAGTGTAGATGGGGCATGTTGGTCGGGGTGGGACTAGTGTAGATGGGGCATGTTGGTCGGGGTGGGATTAGTGTAGATGGGGCATGTACGTCGGGGTGGGACTCGTGTAGATGGGGCATGTTGGTCGGGTTGGGCCTAGTGTAAATGGGTCATGTTGGTCGAGGTGGGATTAGTGTAGATGGGGCATGTTGGTGGGGGTGGGGCTAGTGTAGATGGGGCATGTTTAGTCGGGGTGGGACGTGTAGATGGGGCATGTTGGTCGGGGTGGGACAAGTGCAGTTGGGGCATGTTGGTCGGGTTGGGCCTAGTGCAAATGGGGCACGTTGGTCGAGGTGGGATTAGTGTAGATGGGGCATGTTGGTGGGGGTGGGGCTAGTGTAGATGGGGCATGTTGGTCGGGGTGGGACGTGTAGATGGGGCATGTTGGTCGGGGTGGGACAAGTGCAGTTGGGGCATGTTGGTCGGGTTGGGCCTAGTGCAAATGGGGCACGTTGGTCGAGGTGGGACTAGTGTAGATGGGGCATGTTGGTCGGGGTGGGACTCGTGTAGGTGGGGCATGTTGGTCGGGGTGGGACAAGTGTAGTTGGGGCATGTTGGTCGGGTTGGGCCTAGTGTAAATGGGGCATGTTTGTCGAGGCGGGTTTAGTGTAGATGGGGCATGTTGGTGGGGGTGGGGCTAGTGTAGATGGGGCATGTTGGTTGGGGTGGGACTCGTGTAGATGGGGCATGTTGGTTGGGGTGGGACGTGTAGTTGGGGCATGTTGGGCCTAGTGTAAATGGGGCATGTTGGTCGAGGTGGGATTAGTGTAGATGGGGCATGTTGGTGGGGGTGGGGCTAGTGTAGATGGGGCATGTTGATCGGGGTGGGACTAGTGTAGATGGGGCATGTTGGTCGGGGTGGGACTAGTGTAGATGGGGCATGTTGGTCGGGGTGGGACTCGTGTAGATGGGGCATGTTGGTCAGGGTGGGACAAGTGTAGTTGGGGCATGTTGGTCGGGTTGGGCCTAGTGTAAATGGGCCATGTTGGTCGAGGTGGGATTAGTGTAGATGGGGCATGTTGGTGGAGGTGGGATTAGTGTAGATGGGGATGTTGGTGGGGGTGGGACTAGTGTAGATGGGGCATTAGTGTGGACTAGCGGTGGAGCTAGTGTAGATGGGGCATTTTAGTCGGGGTGGAACTAATGTTCATGGGGCATGTTGGTCGGGTTGGGCCTAGTGTAAATGGGGCATGTTGGTCGTGGTGGGACTAGTGTAGATGGGGCATGTTGGTAGGGGTGGGACTAGTGTAGATGGGGCATGTTGGTCGGGGTGGGACTAGTGTAGATGGGGCATGTACGTCGGGGTGGGACTCGTGTAGATGGGGCATGTTGGTCGGGTTGGGCCTAGTGTAAATGGGGCATGTTGGTCGAGGTGGGATTAGTGTAGATGGGGCATGTTGGTGGGGGTGGGGCTAGTGTAGATGGGGCATGTTGGTCGGGGTGGGACGTGTAGATGGGGCATGTTGGTCGGGGTGGGACAAGTGCAGTTGGGGCATGTTGGTCGGGTTGGGCCTAGTGCAAATGGGGTACGTTGGTCGAGGTGGGACTAGTGTAGATGGGGCATGTTGGTCGGGGTGGGACTCGTGTAGGTGGGGCATGTTGGTCGGGGTGGGACAAGTTTAGTTGGGGCATGTTGGTCGGGTTGGGCCTAGTGTAAATGGGGCATGTTTGTCGAGGTGGGATTAGTGTAGATGGGGGATGTTGGTGGGGGTGGGGCTAGTGTAGATGGGGCATGTTGGTAGGGGTGGGACTCGTGTAGATGGGGCATGTTGGTAGGGGTGGGACTCGTGTAGATGGGGCATGTTGGTCGGGGTGGGACTCATGTAGATGGGGCATGTTGATCGGGTTGGGCCTACTGTAAATGGGGCATGTTGGTCGAGGTGGGATTAGTGTAGATGGGGCATGTTGGTGGAGGTGGGGCTAGTGTAGATGGGAAATGTTGGTCGGGGTGGGACTAGTGTAGATGGGGCATGTTGGTCGGGGTGGGACTAGTGTAGATGGGGCATGTTGGTCGGGGTGGGACTAGTGTAGATGGGGCATGTTGGTCGGGGTGGGACAAGTGTAGTTGGGGCATGTTGGTCGGGTTGGGCCTAGTGTAAATGGGGCATGTTGGTCGAGGTGGGATTAGTGTAGATGGGGCATGTTGGTGGGGGTGGGGCTAGTGTAGATGGGGCATGTACGTCAGGTTGGGCCTAGTGTAAATGGGGCATTTTGGTCGAGGTGGGATTAGTGTAGATGGGGATGTTGGTGGGGGTGGGACTAGTGTAGATGGGGCATTAATGTGGACTAGCGGTGGAGCTAGTGTAGATGGGGCATTTTGGTCGGGGTGGAACTAATGAAGATGGGGCATGTTGGTCGGGTTGGGCCTAGTGTAAATGGGGCATGTTGGTCGGGGTGGGACTCGTGTAGATGGGTTATGTTGGTCGGGTTGGACCTAGTGTAAATGGAGCATGTTGGTCGAGGTGGGATTAGTGTAGATGGGGCATGTTGGTGGGGGTGGGGCTAGTGTAGATGGGGCATGTTGGTCGGGGTGGGACGTGTAGATGGGGCATGTTGGTCGGGTGGGACAAGTGCAGTTGGGGCATGTTGGTCGGGTTGGGCCTAATGTAAATGCGGCATGTTGGTCGAGGTGGGATTAGTGTAGTTGGGGCATGTTGGTGGGGGTGGGGCTAGTGTAGATGGGGCATGTAGGTCGGGTTGGGCCTAGTGTAAATGGGGCATGTTGGTCGAGGTGGGATTAGTGTAGATGGGGATGTTGGTGGGGGTGGGATTAGTGTAGATGGGGCATTAGTGTGGACTAGCGGTGGAGCTAGTGTAGATGGGGCATTTTGGTCGGGGTGGAACTAATGTAGATGGGGCATGTTGGTCGGGTTGGGCCTAGTGTAAATGGAGCATGTTGGTAGGGGTGGACTAGTGTAGATGGGGCATGATGGTAGGGGTGGGACTAGTGTAGATGGGGCATGTTGGTCTGGGTGGGACTTGTGTAGATGGGCATGTTGGTCGCGGTGGGACTAGTGTAGTTGGGGCATATGGGTCGGGTGGGACTAGTATAGGTGGGGCATGTTGGTAGGGGGTGGGTATAGTGTAGGTGGCGCATGTTGGTCGGGGTGGGACTATTGTAGATGGGGCATGTTGGTCGGGTTGGGCCTAATGTAAATGGGGCATGTTGGTCGAGGTGGGATTAGTGTAGATGGGGCATGTTGGTGGGGGTGGGACTAGTGTAGATGGGGCATGTTGGTGGTGGTGGGACTAGTGTAGATGGGGCATTAGTGTGGACTAGTGTTGGGGCTAGTGTAGATGGGGCATGTTGGTCGGGGTGGAACTAATGTAGATGGGGCATGTTGGTCGGGTTGGGCGTAGTGTAAATGTGGCACGTTGGTAGGGGTGGGACTAGTGTAGATGGGGCATGTTGGTAGGGGTGGGACTAGTGTAGATGGGGCATGTTGGTCTGGGTGGGACTTGTGTAGATGGGGCATGTTGGTCGCGGTGGGACTAGTGTAGTTGGGGCATATGGGTCGGGTGGGACTAGTATAGGTGGGGCATGTTGGTCGGGGTGGGTATAGTGTAGGTGGCGCATATTGGTCGGGGTGGGACTATTGTAGATGGGGCATGTTGGTAGGGGTGGGACTAGTGTAGATGGGGCATGTTGGTCTGGGTGGGACTTGTGTAGATGGGGCATGTTGGTCGCGGTGGGACTAGTGTAGTTGGGGCATATGGGTCGGGTGGGACTAGTATAGGTGGGGCATGTTGGTCGGGGTGGGTATAGTGTAGGTGGCGCATATTGGTCGGGGTGAGTCTAGTATAGGTGGGGCATGTTGGTCGGGGTGGGTCTAGTTTAGGTGGGGCATGTTGGTCGGGTTGGGCCTAGTGTAGATGGGGCATGTTGGTCGGGTTGGGCCTAGTGTAAATGGGGCACATTGGTGGAGGTGGGATTAGTGTAGATGGGGCATGTTGTTGGGCGTGGGACTAGTGTAGATGGGGCATTAGTGTGGACTAGTGGGGGGGCTAGTGTAGATGGGGCATGTTGGTCAGGGTGGGACTAGTGTAGATGGGGCATGTTGGTCGGGGTGGGACTAGTGTAGATGGGGCATGTTGGTGGGCGTGGGACTAGTGTTGAAGGGGCATTAGTGTGGACGTGGTGGGGCTAGTGTAGATGGGGCATGTTGGTCGGGGTGGGTCTAGTGTAGATGGGGCATGTTGGTCGGGGTGGGACTAATGTAGATGGGGCATGTTGGTCGGGGTGGGACTGGTGTAGATGGGGCATGTTGGTCGGGGTGGGACTAGTGAAGATGGGGCATGTTGGTCGGGGTGAGACTAGTTTAGATGGGGCATGTTGGTAGGGGTGGGACTAGTGTAGATGGGGCATGTTGGTCTGGGTGGGACGTGTAGATGAGGCATGTTGGTCGGGGTGGGACTAGTGTAGTTGGGGCATATGGGTCGGGTGGGACTAGTATAGGTGGTGCATGTTGGGCGGGGTGGGACTATTGTAGATGGGGCATGTTGGTCGGGTTGGGCCTAGTGTAAACGGGGCATGTTGGTGGAGGTGGGATTAGTGTAGATGGGGCATGTTGTTGGGGGTGGGACTAGTGTAGATGGGGCATGTTGTTGGGGGTGGGACTAGTGTAGATGGGGCATTAGTGTGGACTAGTGGTGGGGCTAGTGTAGATGGAGCATGTTGGTCGGGGTGGGACTAGTGTAGATGGGGCATGTTGGTAGTGGGGGGACTAGTGTAGATGGGGCATGTTGGTCTGGGTGGGACTCGTGTAGATGGGGCATGTTGGTCGAGGTGGGACTAGTGTAGTTGGGGCATGTTGGTCGGCGTGGGACTATTATAGATGGGGCATGTTGGTCCGGTTGGGCCTAGTGTAAATGGGGCTTGGTCGAGGTGGGATTAGTATAGATGGGGCATGTTGGTAGGGGTGGGAGTAGTGTAGATGGGGCATGTTGGTCTGGGTGGGACTAGTGTAGATGGGGCATGTTAATCGGGTTGGGACTAGTGTAGAAGGGGCATGTTGGTCGGAGTGGGACTAGTGTAAATGGTGCATGTTGATCGGGGTTGGACTAGTGTAAATGGGGCATGTTGCTCGAGGCGGGATTAGTGTAGATGGGGCATGTTGGTGGGGGTGGGACTAGTGTAGATGGGGCATTAGTGTGTACTAGTGGTGGGGCTAGTGTAGATGGGGCATGTTGGTCGGGGTGGGACTAATGTAGATGGGGCATGTTGGTCGGGGTGGGACTGGTGTAGATGGGGCATGTTGGTCGGGGTGGGTCTAGTGTAGATGGGGCATGTTGGTCGGGGTGGGACTAGTGTAGATGGGGCATGTTGGTCGGGGTGGGCCTAGTGTAAATGGGGCATGTTGGTCGGGGTGGGACTAGTGTAGATGGGGCATGTTGGTAGTGGTGGGCCTAGTGTAAATGGGGCATGTTGGTCGGGGTGGGACTAGTGTAGATGGGGCATGTTGGTAGGGGTGGGAGTAGTGTAGATGGGGCATGTTGGTCTGGGTGGGACTAGTGTAGATGGGGCATGTTGGTCTGGTTGGGACTCGTGTAGATGGGGCATGTTGGTCGGGGTTGGACTAGTGTAGTTGGGGCATGTGGGTCGGGTGGGACTAGTATAGGTGGGGCATGTTGGTCGGGGTGGGACTATTGTAGATGGGGCATGTTGGTCGGGTTGGGCCTAGTGTAAATGGGGCATGTTGGTCGAGGTGGGATTAGTGTAGATGGGGCATGTTGGTGGGGGTGGGACTAGTGTAGGGGCATTAGTGTAGACTAGTGGTGGGGCTAGTGTAGATGGGGCATGTTGGTCCGGGTGGGACTAGTTTAGATGGGGCATGTTAGTCGGGGTGGGACTAGTGTAGATGGGGCATGTTGGTCGGGGTGGGACTGGTGTAGATGGGGCATGTTGGTCGGGGTGGGTCTAGTGTAGATGGGGCATGTTGGTCGCGGTGGGACTAGTGTAGATGGGGCATGTTGGTCGGGGTGGGACTAGTGTAGATGGGGCATGTTGGTCGGGGTGGGAAAGATGGGCTAGAGAGCTTATTTCCGCACTGTATCTCTCTCTCTCTGTCTGTCTCTGTGTCTCTCTATGTCTCTTTCTCTCTCTTTCTGTGGGACTAGTGTAGATGGGGCATGTTGGTCGGGGTGGGACTAGTGTAGATGGGGCATGTTGGTAGGGGTGGGACTAGTGTAGATGGGGCATGTTGGTCTGGGTGGGACGTGTAGATGAGGCATGTTGGTCGGGGTGGGACTAGTGTAGTTGGGGCATATGGGTCGGGTGGGACTAGTATAGGTGGTGCATGTTGGGCGGGGTGGGACTATTGTAGATGGGGCATGTTGGTCGGGTTGGGCCTAGTGTAAACGGGGCATGTTGGTGGAGGTGGGATTAGTGTAGATGGGGCATGTTGTTGGGGGTGGGACTAGTGTAGATGGGGCATTAGTGTGGACTAGTGGTGGGGCTAGTGTGGATGGGGCATTAGTGTGGACTAGTGGTGGGGCAAGCATAGATGGGGCATGTTGGTCGGGGTGGGGCTAGTGTAGATGGGGCATGTTGGTCGGGGTGGGACTAGTGTAGATGGGGCATGTTGTTGGGGGTGGGACTAGTGTAGATGGGGCATTAGTGTGGACTAGTCGTGGGGCTAGTGTAGATGGGGCATGTTGGTCGGGGTGGGACTAGTGTAGTTGGGGCATGTTGGTCGGCGTGCGACTATTATAGATGGGGCATGTTGGTCCGGTTGGGCCTAGTGTAAATGGGGCTTGGTCGAGGTGGGATTAGTATAGATGGGGCATGTTGGTAGGGGTGGGAGTAGTGTAGATGGGGCATGTTGGTCTGGGTGGGACTAGTGTAGATGGGGCATGTTAATCGGGTTGGGACTAGTGTAGAAGGGGCATGTTGGTCGGAGTGGGACTAGTGTAAATGGTGCATGTTGATCGGGGTTGGACTAGTGTAAATGGGGCATGTTGCTCGAGGCGGGATTAGTGTAGATGGGGCATGTTGGTGGGGGTGGGACTAGTGTAGATGGGGCATTAGTGTGGACTAGTGGTGGGGCTTGTGTAGATGGGGCATGTTGGTCGGGGTGGGACTAATGTAGATGGGGCATGTTGGTCGGGGTGGGACTGGTGTAGATGGGGCATGTTGGTCGGGGTGGGTCTAGTGTAGATGGGGCATGTTGGTCGGGGTGGGACTAGTGTAGATGGGGCATGTTGGTCGGGGTGGGACTAGTGTAGATGGGGCATGTTGGTCGGGGTGGGAAAGATGGGCTGGAGAGCTTATTTCCGCACTGTATCTCTCTCTCTCTGTCTGTCTCTGTGTCCCTCTGTCTCTTTCTCTCTCTTTCTGTGGGACTAGTGTAGATGGGGCATGTTGGTCGGGGTGGGACTAGTGTAGATGGGGCATGTTGGTAGGGGTGGGACTAGTGTAGATGGGGCATGTTGGTCTGGGTGGGACGTGTAGATGAGGCATGTTGGTCGGGGTGGGACTAGTGTAGTTGGGGCATATGGGTCGGGTGGGACTAGTATAGGTGGTGCATGTTGGGTGGGGTGGGACTATTGTAGATAGGGCATGTTGGTCGGGTTGGGCCTAGTGTAAACGGGGCATGTTGGTGGAGGTGGGATTAGTGTAGATGGGGCATGTTGTTGGGGGTGGGACTAGTGTAGATGGGGCATTAGTGTGGACTAGTGGTGGGGCTAGTGTGGATGGGGCATTAGTGTGGACTAGTGGTGGGGCAAGCATAGATGGGGCATGTTGGTCGGGGTGGGGCTAGTGTAGATGGGGCATGTTGGTCGGGGTGGGACTAGTGTAGATGGGGCATGTTGTTGGGGGTGGGACTAGTGTAGATGGGGCATTAGTGTGGACTAGTGGTGGGGCTAGTGTAGATGGGGCATGTTGGTCGGGGTGGGACTAGTGTAGATGGGGCATGTTGGTAGTGGGGGGACTAGTGTAGATGGGGCATGTTGGTCTGGGTGGGACTCGTGTAGATGGGGCATGTTGGTCGAGGTGGGACTAGTGTAGTTGGGGCATGTTGGTCGGCGTGGGACTATTATAGATGGGGCCTGTTGGTCCGGTTGGGCCTAGTGTAAATGGGGCTTGGTCGAGGTGGGATTAGTATAGATGGGGCATGTTGGTAGGGGTGGGAGTAGTGTAGATGGGGCATGTTGGTCTGGGTGGGACTAGTGTAGATGGGGCATGTTAATCGGGGTGGGACTAGTGTAGATGGGGCATTAGTGTGGACTAGTGGTGGGGCTAGTGTAGATGGGGCATGTTGTTCGGGGTGGGACTAATGTAGATGGGGCATGTTGGTAGGGGTGGGACTAGTGTAGATGGAGCAAGTTGGTCTGGGTGGGACTCGTGTCGATGGGGCATGTTGGTCGGGGTGGGACTAGTGTAGTTGGGGCATGTGGGTCGGGTGGGACTAGTATAGGTGGGGCATGTTGGTCGGGGTGGGTCTAGTGTAGGTGGGGCATGTTGGTCGGGGTGGGACTATTGTAGATGGGGCATGTTGTCGGGTTGGGCCTAGTGTAATTGGGGAATGTTGGTCGAGGTGGGATTAGTGTAGATGGGGCATGTTGGTGGGGGTGGGACTAGTGTAGGTGCATTAGTGTAGACTAATGGTGGGGCTAGTGTAGATGGGGCATGTGGGTCGGTGTGGGACTAGTGTAGATGGGGCATGTTGGTCGGGGTGGGACTAGTGTAGATGGGGCATGTTGGTCGGAGTGGGACTGGTGAAGATGGGGCATGTTGGTCGGGGTGGGACTAGTGTAGATGGCGCATGTTAGTCGGGGTGGGACTAGTGTAGATGGGGCATGTTGGTCGGGGTGGGACTAGTGTAGATGGGGCATGTTGGTCGGGGTGGGAAAGTTGAGCTGAAGAGCTTGTTTCCACACTGTATCTCTCTCTCTCTGTCTGTCTCTGTGTCCCTCTATGTCTCTTTCTCTCTCTTTCTGCGGGACAAGTGTAGATGGGGCATGTTGGTCGGGGTGGGACTAGTGTAGATGGGGCATGTTGGTGGGGGTGGGACTAGTGTAGATGGGGCATTAATGGGGACTAGTGTGGGGCTAGTGTAAATGGGGCATTTTGGTCGGGGTGGGACTAGTGTAGATGGGCATGTTGGTCGGGGTGGGACTAGTGTAGATGGGGCATGTTGGTCGGGGTGGGACTAGTGTAGATGGGGCATGTTGGTCGGGGTGGGACTAGTGTAGATGGGGCATGTTGGTTGGGGTGGGAAAGTTGGGCTGAAGAGCTTGTGTCCTCACTGTATCTCTCTCTCTCTGTCTGTCTCTGTGTCCCTCTATGTCTCTTTCTCTCTCTTTCTGTGGGACTAGTGTAGATGGGGCATGTTGGTCGGGGTGGGACTAGTGTAGATGGGGCATGTTGGTCGGGGTGGGACTAGTGTAGATGGGGCATGTTGGTCGGGCGGGACTAGTGTAGATGGGGCATGTTGGTCGGGGTGGGACTAGTGTAGATGGGGCATGTTGGGCGGGGTGGGACTAGTGTAGATGGGGCATGTTTGTCGGGTTGGGCCTAGTGTAAAAGGGGCATGTTGGTCGAGGTGGGATTAGTGTAGATGGGGCATGTTGGTCGGGGTGGGACTAATGTAGATGGGGCATGTTGGTAGGGGTGGGAGTAGTGTAGATGGGGCATGTTGGTCTGGGTGGGACTCGTGTAGATGGGGCATGTTGGTCGGGTTGGGACTAGTGTAGAAGGGGCATGTTGGTCGGAGTGGGACTAGTGAAAATGGGCCATGTTGGTCGGGGTTGGACTAGTGTAAATGGGGCATGTTGGTCGAGGCAGGATTAGTGTAGATGGGGCATGTTGGTGGGGGTGGGACTAGTGTAGATGGGGCATTAATGGGGACTAGTTGTGGGGCTAGTGTAAATGG
Organism: Leucoraja ocellata; assembly: GCA_036785375.1. Taxonomy (NCBI): domain Eukaryota; kingdom Metazoa; phylum Chordata; class Chondrichthyes; order Rajiformes; family Rajidae; genus Leucoraja; species Leucoraja ocellata. The sequence goes on from JAWMAR010002134.1 coordinate 137,648, forward strand.
GGCATTTTGGTCGGGGTGGGACTAGTGTAGATGGGCATGTTGGTCGGGGTGGGACTAGTGTAGATGGGGCATGTTGGTTGGGGTGGGAAAGTTGGGCTGAAGAGCTTGTTTCCGCACTGTATCTCTCTCCCTCTCTCTGTCTCTGTGTCCCTCTATGTCTCTTTCTCTCTCTTTCTGTGGGACTAGTGTAGATGGGGCATGTTGGTCGGGCGGGACTAGTGTAGATGGGGCATGTTGGGCGGGGTGGGACTAGTGTAGATGGGGCATGTAGGTCGGGTTGGGCCTAGTGTAAAAGGGGCATGTTGGTCGAGGTGGGATTAGTGTAGATGGGGCATGTTGGGCGGGGTGGGACTAGTGTAGATGGGGCATGTTGGTCGGGGTGGGACTCGTGTAGATGGGGCATGTGGGTTGGGGTTGGACTGGTGTAGATGGGGCATGTTGGGCGGGGTGGGACTAGTGTAGATGGGGCATGTTGGTAGTGGTGGGCCTAGTGTAAATGGGGCACGTTGGTCGGGGTGGGACTAATGCAGATGGGGCATGTTGGTAGGGGTGGGAATAGTGTAGATGGGGCAGGTTGGTCTGGGTGGGACTCGTGTAGATGGGGTGTTGGTCGGGTTGGGACTAGTGTAGAAGGGGCATGTTGGTCGGAGTGGGACTAGTGTAAATGGGGCATGTTGGTCGTGGTTGGACTAGTGTAAATGGGGCATGTTGGTCGGGTTGGGTCTAGTGTAAATGGGGCATGTTGGTCGTGGTGGGATTAGTGTAGATGGGGCATGTTGGTGGGGGTGGGACTAGTGTAGATGGGGCATTAGTGTGGACTAGTGGTGGGGCTAGTGTAGATGGGGCATGTTGGTCGTGGTTGGACTAATGTAGATGGGGCATGTTGGTAGGGGTGGGTCTAGTGTAGTTTGGGCATGTGGGTCGGGTGGGACTAGCATAGGTGGGGCATGTTGGTCGGGTTGGGCCTAGTGTAAATGGGGCATGTTGGTCGAGGTGGGATTAGTGTAGATGGGGCATGTTGGTGGGGGTGGGACTAGTTTAGATGGGGCATGTTGGCCGGGTTGGGCCTAGTGTAAATGGGGCATGTTGGTCGAGGTGGGATTAGTGTGGATGGGGCATGTTGGTGGGGGTGGGACTAGTGTAGATGGGGCATTAGTGTGGACTAGTGGTGGGGCTAGTGTAGATGGGGCATGTTGGTTGGGGTTGGACTGATGTAGATGGGGCATGTTGGTAGTCGGGGGACTAGTGTAGATGGGGCATGTTGGTCTGGGTGGGACTCGTGTAGATGGGGCATGTTGGTCGAGGTGGGACTAGTGTAGTTGGGGCATGTGGGTCGGGTGGGACTAGTATAGGTGGGGCATGTTGGTCGGGGTGGGTCTAGTGTAGATGGGGCATTTTGGTCAGGGTGGGACTAGTGTAGATGGGGCATGTCGGGCGGGGTGGGACTAGTGTAGATGGGGCATGTTGGTAGTGGTGTGCCTAGTGTAAATGGGGCATGTTGGTCGGGGTGACACTAATGTAGATGGGGCATGTTGGTAGGGGTGGGAGTAGTGTAGATGGGGCATGTTGGTCTGGGTGGGACTCGTGTAGATGGGGCATGTTGGTCGGGTTGGGACTAGTGTAGAAGGGGCATGTTGGTCGGAGTGGGACTAGTGTAAATGGGCCATGTTGGTCGGGGTTGGACTAGTGTAAATGGGGCATGTTAGTCGAGGCGGGTTTAGTGTAAATGGGCCATGTTGGTCGGGGTGGGACTAGTGTAGATGGGCATGTTGGTCGGGGTGGGACTAGTGTAGATGGGGCATGTTGGTTGGGGTGGGAAAGTTGGGCTGAAGAGCTTGTTTCCGCACTGTATCCCTCTCTCTGTCTGTCTCTGTGTCCCTCTATGTTTCTTTCTCTCTCTTTCTGTGGGACTAGTGTAGATGGGGCATGATGGTCAGGGTGGGACTAGTGTAGATGGGGCATGTTGGTCGGGGTGGGACTAGTGTAGATGGGGCATGTTGGTCGGGCGGGACTAGTGTAGATGGGGCATGTTGATCGGGGTGGGACTAGTGTAGATGGGGCATGTTGGTCGGGGTGGGACTAGTGTAGATGGGGCATGTTTGTCGGGTTGGACCTAGTGTAAATGGGGCTTGTTGGTCGAGGTGGGATTAGTGTAGATGGGGCATGTTGGTGGGGGTGGGACTAGTGTAGATGGGGCATGTCGGTCAGGGTGGGACTAGTGTAGATGGGGCATGTTGGTCAGAGTGGGACTAGTGTAGATGGGGCATGTTGGGCGGGGTGGGACTAGTGTAGATGGGGCATGTTGGTCGGGGTGGGACTAGTGTAGATGGGGCATGTGGGTCGGGGTTGGACTAGTGTAGATGGGGCATGTTGGGCGGGGTGGGAGTAGTGTAGATGGGGCATGTTGGTAGTGGTGGGCCTAGTGTAAATGGGGCATGTTGGTCGGGGTGGGACTAATGTAGATGGGGCATGTTGGTAGGGGTGGGAGTAGTGTAGATGGGGCATGTTGGTCTGGGTGGGACTCGTGTAGATGGGGTGTTGGTCGGATTGGGACTAGTGTAGAAGGGGCATGTTGGTCGGAGTGGGACTAGTGTAAATGGGGCATGTTGGTCGTAGTTGGACTAGTGTAAATGGGGCATGTTGGTCGGGTTGGGCCTAGTGTAAATGGGGCATGTTGGTCGTGGTGGGATTAGTGTAGATGGGGCATGTTGGTGGGGGTGGGACTAGTGTAGATGGGGCTTTAGTGTGGACTAGTGGTGGGGCTAGTGTAGATGGGGCATGTTGGTCGTGGTTGGACTAATGTAGATGGGGCATGTTGGTAGTGGGGGGACTAGTGTAGATGGGGCATGTTGGTCTGGGTGGGACTCGTGTAGATGGGGCATGTTGGTCGAGGTGGGACTAGTGTAGTTGGGGCACGTGGGTCGGGTGGGACTAGTATAGGTGGGGCATGTTGGTCGGGGTGGGTCTAGTGTAGGTGGGGCATGTTGGTCGGCGTGGGACTATTATAGATGGGGCATGTTGGTCCGGTTGGGCCTAGTGTAAATGGGGCTTGGTCGAGGTGGGATTAGTATAGATGGGGCATTAGTGTGGACTAGTGGTGGGGCTAGTGTAGATGGGGCATGTTGGTCGGTGTGGGACTAATGTAGATGGGGCTTGTTGGTAGGGGTGGGACTAGTGTAGATGGGGCATGTTGGGCGGGGTGGGACTCGTGTAGATGGGGCATTAGTGTGGACTAGTGGTGGGGCTAGTGTAGATGAAGCATGTTGGTCGGGTTGCGCCTTGTGTAAATGGGGCATGTTGTTCGAGGTGGGATTATTGTAGCTGGGGCATGTTGGTGGGGGTGGGACTAGTATAGATGGGGCATTAGTGTGGACTAGTGGTGGGGCTAGTGAGATGGGGCATGTTGGTCGGGGTGGGACTAATGTAGATGGGGCTTGTTGGTAGGGGTGGGACTAGTGTAGATGGGGTATGTTGGTCTGGGTGTGACTCGTGTAGATGGGGCATGTTGGTCGGGGTGGGACTAGTGTAGTTGGGGCATGTGGGTCGGGTGGGACTAGTATAGGTGGGGCATGTTGGTCGGGGGGGAGCTAGTGTAGGTGGGGCATGTTGGTCGGGGTGGGAAAGTTGGGCTGAAGAGCTTGTTTCCGCACTGTATCTCTCTCTCTCTCTCTGTCTGTCTCTGTGTCCCTCTATGTCTCTTTCTCTCTCTTTCTGTGGGCCTAGTGTAAATGGGGCATGTTGGTCGAGGTGGGACTAGTGTAGATGGGGCATGTTGGTCGGGTTGGGCCTAGCGTAAATGGGGCATGTTGGTCGGGGTTGAACTAGTGGAAATGGGGCATGTTGGTCGGGTTGGGCCTAGTGTAAATGGGGCATGTTGGTCGAGGTGGGATTAGTGTAGATGGGGCATGTTTGTGGGGGTGGGAATAGTGTAGATGGGGCATGTTTGTGGGGGTGGGACTAGTGTAGACGGGGCATTAGTGTGGACTAGTGGTGGGACTAGTGTAGATGGGGCATGTTGGTCTGGGTGGGACTCGTGTAGATGGGGCATGTTGGTCGGTGTGGGACTAATGTAGATGGGGCTTGTTGGTAGGGGTGGGACTAGTGTAGATGGGGCATGTTGGGCGGGGTGGGACTCGTGTAGATGGGGCATTAGTGTGGACTAGTGGTGGGGCTAGTGTAGATGAAGCATGTTGGTCGGGTTGCGCCTTGTGTAAATGGGGCATGTTGTTCGAGGTGGGATTATTGTAGCTGGGGCATGTTGGTGGGGGTGGGACTAGTATAGATGGGGCATTAGTGTGGACTAGTGGTGGGGCTAGTGAGATGGGGCATGTTGGTCGGGGTGGGACTAATGTAGATGGGGCTTGTTGGTAGGGGTGGGACTAGTGTAGATGGGGTATGTTGGTCTGGGTGTGACTCGTGTAGATGGGGCATGTTGGTCGGGGTGGGACTAGTGTAGTTGGGGCATGTGGGTCGGGTGGGACTAGTATAGGTGGGGCATGTTGGTCGGGGGGGAGCTAGTGTAGGTGGGGCATGTTGGTCGGGGTGGGAAAGTTGGGCTGAAGAGCTTGTTTCCGCACTGTATCTCTCTCTCTCTCTCTGTCTGTCTCTGTGTCCCTCTATGTCTCTTTCTCTCTCTTTCTGTGGGCCTAGTGTAAATGGGGCATGTTGGTCGAGGTGGGACTAGTGTAGATGGGGCATGTTGGTCGGGTTGGGCCTAGCGTAAATGGGGCATGTTGGTCGGGGTTGAACTAGTGGAAATGGGGCATGTTGGTCGGGTTGGGCCTAGTGTAAATGGGGCATGTTGGTCGAGGTGGGATTAGTGTAGATGGGGCATGTTTGTGGGGGTGGGAATAGTGTAGATGGGGCATGTTTGTGGGGGTGGGACTAGTGTAGACGGGGCATTAGTGTGGACTAGTGGTGGGACTAGTGTAGATGGGGCATGTTGGTCTGGGTGGGACTCGTGTAGATGGGGCATGTTGGTCGAGGTGGGACTAGTGTAGTTGGGGCATGTGGGTCGGGTGGGACTAGTATAGGTGGGGCATGTTGGTCGGGTTGGATCTAGTGTAGGTGGGGCATGTTGGTCGGCGTGGGACTATTGTAGATGGGCCATGTTGGTCGGGTTGGGCCTAGTGTAAATGGGGCATGTTGGTCGAGGTGGGATTAGTGTAGATGGGGCATGTTGGTGGGGGTGGAACTCGTTTAGATGGGGCATTAATGTGGACTAGTGGTGGGGCTAGTGTAGATGGGGCATGTTCGTCGGGTTGGGCCTAGTGTAAATGGGGCATGTTGGTCGAGGTGGGATTAGTGTAGCTGGGGCATGTTGTTGGGGGTGGGACTAGTGTAGATGTGGCATTAGTGTGGACTAGTGGTGGGTCTAGTGTAGATGGGGCATGTTAGTTGGGGTGGGACTAATGTAGATGGGGCTTGTTGCTAGGGGTTGGACTAGTGTAGATGGGGCATGTTGGTCTGGGTGGGACTAGTGTAGATGGGACATTAGTGTGGACTAGTGGTGGGGCTAGTGTCGATGGGGCATGTTGGTCGGGGTGGGACTAGTGTAGTTGGGGCATGTGGGTCGGGTGGGAATAGTAGAGGTGGGGCATGTTGGCACTGGTGGGCCTAGTGTAAATGGGGCATGTTGGTCGGGGTGGGACTAATGTAGACGGGGCATTTCGGTCGGGTTGGGCCTAGAGTAAATGGGGCATGTTGATGGAGGTGGGATTAGTGTAGATGGAGCATGTTGGTGGGGGTGGGACTAGTGTAGATGGGGCATTAGTGTGGACTAGTGGTGGGGCTAGTGTAGATGGGGCATGTTGGTCGTTGTGGGACTAGTGTAGATGGGGCATGTTGGTCGGGGTGGGACAAGTGTAGATGGGGCATGTTGGTCGGGGTGGGACTAGTGTAGATGGGACATTAGTGTGGACTAGTGGTGGGGCTAGTGTCGATGGGGCATGTTGGTCGGGGTGGGACTAATGTAGATGGGGCATGTAGGTCAGGGTGGGAAAGTTGGGCTGAAGAGCTTGTTTCCGCACTGTTTCTCTCTGTCTGTCTCTGTGTCCCTCTATGTCTCTTTCTGTGGGACAAGTGTAGATGGGGCATGTTGGTCGGGGTGGGACTAGTGTAGATGGGGCATGTTGGTCTGGGTAGGACTCGTGTAGATGGGACATGTTGGTCGGGGTGGGACTAGTGTAGTTGGGGCATGTGGGTCGGGTGAGACTAGTATAGGTGGGGCATGTTGGTCGGGTTTGGCCTAGTGTAAATGTTGGTGGAGGTGGGACTGGTGTAGATGGGGCATGTTGGCCAGGGTGACTAGTGTAGATGGGCATGTTGGTCGGGGTGAGACTAGTGTAGATGGTGCATGTTCGTCGGGATGAGACTAGTGTAGATGGGGCATGTTGGTCGGGGTGGGACTAGTGTAGATGGGGCATGTTCGTCGGGATGAGACTAGTGTAGATGGGGCATGTTGGTCGGGGTGGGACTAGTGTAGATGGGGTATGTTGGTCGGGGTGGGACTAGTGTAGATGGGGCATGTTGGTCGGGGTGGGACTAGTGTAGATGGCGCATGTGGCTCGGGGTTGGAATAGTGTAGATGGGGCATGTTGGTCAGGGTGGGACTAGTGTAGATGGGGCATGTGGCTCGGGGTTGGACTAGTGTAGATGGGGCATGTTGGTCAGGGTGGGACTAGTGTAGATGGGGCATGTTGGGACTAGTGTAAATGGGGCATGTTGGTAGTGGTGGGCCTAGTGTAAATGGGGCATGTTGGTCGGGGTGGGACTAATGTAGATGGGGCATGTTGGTAGGAGTTGGACTAGCGTAAATCGGGCATGTTGGTCGAGGCGGGTTTAGTGTAGATGGGGCACGTTGGTCGGGGTGGGACTAGTGTAGATGGGCCATGTTGGTCGGGGTGGGACAAGTGTAGATGGGGCATGTTGGTCGGGGTGGGAAAGTTGGGCTGAAGAGCTTGTTTCCGCACTGTATCTCTCTCTCTCTGTCTCTCCCTCTATGTCTCTTTCTCTCTCTTTCTGTGGGACAAGTGTAGATGGGGCATATTGGTCGAGGTGGGACTTGTGTAGATGGGGCATGTTGGTCAGGTTGGGCCTAGTGCAAATGGGGCATGTTGGTCGAAGTGGGATCAGTGTAGATGGGGCATGTTGGTCGGGGTGGGAATGTTGGGCTGAAGAGCTTGTTTCCGCACTGTATCTCTCTCTCTCTGTCTGCCTCTGTGTCCCTCTATGTCTCTTTCTCTCTCTTTCTGTGGGACTAGTGTAGATGGGGCATGTTGGTCGGGGTGTGACTAGTGTAGATGGGGTATGTTGGTCGACGTGGGACTAGTGTAGATGGGGCATTAGTGTAGACTAGTGGTGGGGCTAGTGTAGATGGGGCATGTTGGTCGGGGTGGGACTAGTGTAGATGGGGCATGTTGGTGGGGATGGGCTTAGTGTAGATGGGGCATGTTGGTCATTGTGGGACTAGTGTAGATGGGGCATGTTGGCCGGGGTGGGACTAGTGTAGATGGGGCATGTTGGTCGGCGTGGCACTAGTGTAGATGGGGCATGTTGGTCGGGGTGGGACTAGTGTAGATGGGGCATGTTGGTCGGGGTGGGACTAGTGTAGATGGGGCATGTTGGTCGGGGTGAGAAAGTTGGGCTGAAGAGCGTGTTTCCGCACTGCATCTCTCTCTCTCTGTCTGTCCCTCTATGTCTCTTTCTCTCTCTTTCTGTGGGACAAGAGTAGATGGGGTATGTTGGTCGGGGTGGGACTAGTGTAGATGGGGCATGTTGGTCGGGGTGGGACTAGTGTAGATGGGGCATGTTGGTCGGGGTGGGACTTGTGTAGATGGGGCATGTTGGTCGGGTTGGGCCTAGTGTAAATGGGGCATGTTGGTCGAGGTGGGATTAGTGTAGATGGGGCATGTTGGTGGGGCTGGGACTAGTGTAGATGGGGCATTAGTGTGGACTAGTGGAGGGGCTAGTGTAGATGGGGCATGTTGGTGGGGCTGGGACTAGTGTAGATGGGGCATTAGTGTGGACTAGTGGTGGGGCTAGTGTAGATGGGGCATGTTGGTCGGGGTGGGACTAATGTAGATGGGGCATGTTGGTCGGGGTGGGAATGTTGGGCTGAAGAGCTTGTTTCCGCACTGTATCTCTCTCTCTCTCTCTCTCTCTCTGTCTGTATCTGTGTCCCTCTATGTCTCTTTCTCTCTCTTTCTGTGGGACTAGTGTAGATGGGGCATGTTGGTCGGGGTGTGACTAGTGTAGATGGGGCATGTTGGTCGAAGTGGGACTAGTGTAGATGGGGCATTAGTGTAGACTAGTGGTGGGGCTAGTGTAGATGGGGCATGTTGGTCGTGTGGGACTAGTGTAGATGGGGCATGTTGGTGGGGGTGGGCCTAGTGTAAATTGGGCATGTTGGTGGGGGTGGGCCTAGTGTAGATGGGGCATGTTGGTCGGGGTGGGACTAGTGTAGTTGGGGCATGCGAGTCGGGTGGGACTAGTATAGGTGGGGCATGTTGGTCGGGGTGGGTCTAGTGTAGGTGGGGCATGTTGGTCGAGTTGGGCTTAGTGTAAATGGGACATGTTGGTCGAGGTGGGACTAGTGTAGATGGGGCATGTTGGTCGGGGTGGGACTAGTGTAGATGTGGCATTAGTGTGGACTAGTGGTGGGGCTAGTGTAGATGGGGCATGTTGGTCGGGCTGGGACTAGTGTAGATGGGGCACGTTGGTCGGGGTGGGACTAATGTAGATGGGGCATGTTGGTAGGGGTGGGAATGGTGTAGATGGGGCATGTTGGTCTGGGTGGGACTCGTGAGAATGGGGCATGTTGGTCGGGGTGGGACTCGTGTAGTTGGGGCATGTGGGTCGGGTGGGAATACTATAGGTGTGGTATGTTGGTCGGGTTGGGCCTAGTGTAAATTGGGCATGTTGGTCAAGGTGGGATTAGTGTAGATGGGGCATGTTGGTCGGGGTGGGTCTAGTGTAGATGGGGCATATTGGTCGGGGTGGGACTAGTGTAGATGGGGCATGTTGGTCGGGGTGGGACTAGTGTAGATGGGGCATGTTCGTCGGGGTGGGACTAGTGTAGATGGGGCATGTTGGTCGGGGTGGGACGTGTAGATGGGGCATGTTGGTCAGGTTGGGCCTAGTGTAAATGGGGCATGTTGGTGGAGGTGGGATTAGTGTAGATGGGGCATGTTGGTGGGGTTGAGACTAGTGTAGATGGGGCATTAGTGTGGGCTAGTGGTGGGGCTAGTGTAGATGGGGCATGTTGGTCGGGGTGGGACTAGTGTAGATGGGGCATGTTGGTAGGGTGGCACAAGTATAGGTGGGGCATGTGGGTCGGGGTGGGACTAGTGTAGATGGGGCATGTTGGTCGGGGTGGGACTAGTGTAGATGGGGCATGTTGGTCGGGGTGGGACTAGTGTAGATGGGGCATGTTGATCGGGGTGGGACTAGTGTAGGTGGGGCATGTTGGTCGGGGTGGGACGTGTAGATGGGGCATGTTGGTCGGGTTGGGCCTAATGTAAATGGGGCATGTTGGTGGAGGTGGGATTAGTGTAGATGGGGCATGTTGGTGGGGGTGGGACTAGTGTAGATGGCGCATTAGTGTGGACTAGTGGTGGGGCTAGTGTTGATGGGGCATGTTGGTCGGGGTGGGACTAGTGTAGATGGGGCATTTTGGTAGGGTGGGACAAGTATAGGTGGGGCATGTGGGTCAGGGTGGGACTAGTGTAGATGGGGCATGTTGGTCGGGGTGGGACTAGTGTAGATGGGGCATGTTGGTCGGGGTGGGACGTGTAGATGGAGCATGTTGGTCGGGTTGGGCCTAGTGTAAATGGGGCATGTTGGTGGAGGTGGGATTAGTTTAGATGGGCATGTTGGTGGGGGTGGGACTAGTGTAGATGGGGTATTAGTGGGCTGAAGAGCTTGTTTCCGCACTGTATCTCTCTCTCTTTCTGTGGGACAAGTGTAGATGGGGTATATTGGTCGGGGTGGCTCTAGTGTAAATTGGGCATGTTGGTCGAGGAGGGATTAGTGTAGATGGAGCATGTTGGTCGGGTTGGGCCTAGTGTAGATGGGGCATTTTGGTCGCGTTGGGCCTAGTGTAAATTGGGCATGTTGGTCGTGGTGGGATTAGTGTAGATGGGGCATGTTGGTGGAGGTGGGACTAGTGTAGATGGGGCATTAGTGTGGACTAGTGGTGGGGCTTGTGTAGATGGTGCATGGTCGGGGTGGGACTAGTTTAGATGGGGCATGTTGGTCTGGGTGGGTCTCGTGTAGATGGGGCATGTTGGTCGGGGTGGGACTAGTGTAGATGGGGCATGATGGTCAGGGTGGGACTAGTGTAGATGGGGCATGTTGGTCAGGGTGGGACTAGTGTAGATGGGGCATGTTGGTCGGGGTGGGACTAGTGTAGATGGGGCATGTTGGTCAGGGTGGGACTAGTGTAGATGGGGCATGTTGGTCGGGTTGGGCCTAGTGTAAATGGGGCATGTTGGTGGAGGTGGGACTAGTGTAGATGGGGATTAGTGTGGACTAGTGGTGGGGCTAGTGTAGATGGGGCATGTTGGTCGGGGTGGGACTAATGTGGATGGGGCAAGTTGGTCGGGGTGGGACTAGTGTAGATGGGGCATCTTGGTCTGGGTGGGACTCGTGTAGATGGAGCATGTTGGTCGGGGTGGGACTAGTGTAGTTGGGGCATGTGGGTCGGGTGAGACTAGTATAGGTGGGGCATGTTGGTTGGGGTGGGCCTAGTGTAGGTGGGGCATGTTGGTCGGATTGGGCCTAGTGTAGATGGGGCATGTTGGGTGGGTTGGGACTAGTGTAAATGGGGCACGTTGGTGGAGGTGGGATTAGTGTAGATGGGGCATGTTGGTGGGGGTGGGACTCGTGTAGATGGGGCATGTGGGTCGGGGTGGGACTAGTGTAGATGGGGTGTGTTGGTCGGGGTGGGACTAGTGTAGATGGGGCATGTTGGTCGGGTTGGGCCTAGTGTCAATGGGGCATGTTGGTGGAGGTGGGACTTGTGTAGATGGGGATTAGTGTGGACTAGTGGTGGGGCTAGTGTAGATGGGGCATGTTGGTCGGGGGTGGGACTAATGTGGATGGGGCATGTTGGTCGGGGTGGGACTAGTGTAGATGGGGCATGTTGGTCTGGGTGGGACTCGTGTAGATGGGGCATGTTGGTGGGGGTGGGACTAGTGTAGATGGGGCATTAGTGTGGACTAGTGGTGGGGCTAGTGTAGATGGGGCATATTGGTCGTTGTGGGACTAGTGTAGATGGGGCATGTTGGTCGGGGTGGGACTAGTGTAGATGGGGCATGTTGGTCGGGGTGGCACCAGTGTAGATGGGGCATGTTGGTCGGGGTGGGAAAGTTGGGCTGAAGAGCTTGTTTCCGCACTGTATCTCTCTCTCTCTGTCTGTCTCTGTGTCCCTCTATGTCTCTTTCTCTCTCTTTCTGTGGGACAAGTGTAGATGGGGAATGTTGGTCGGGGTGGGTCTAGTGTAGATGGGGCATGTTGGTCGGGGTGGGACTAATGTAGTTGGGGCATGTGGGTCGGGTGGGAATACTATAGGTGGGGTATGTTGGTCGGGGTGGGTCTAGTGTAGATGGGGCATGTTGGTCGGGTTGGGCCTAGTGTAAATTGGGCATGTTGGTCAAGGTGGGATTAGTGTAGATGGGGCATGTTGATCGGGGTGTGTCTAGTGTAGATGGGGCATATTGGTCGGGGTGGGACTAGTGTAGATGGGGCATGTTGGTCGGGGTGGGACTAGTGTAGATGGGGCATGTTGGTCGGGGTGGGACTAGTGTAGATGGGGCATGTTGGTCGGGGTGGGACTAGTGTAGGTGGGGCATGTTGGTCGGGGTGGGACGTGTAGATGGGGCATGTTGGTTGGGTTGGGCCTAGTGTAAATGGGGCATGTTGGTGGAGGTGGGATTAGTGTAGATGGGGCATGTTGGTGGGGGTGGGACTAGTGTAGATGGCGCATTAGTGTGGACTAGTGGTGGGGCTAGTGTTGATGGGGCATGTTGGTCGGGGTGGGACTAGTGTAGATGGGGCATGTTGGTAGGGTGGAACAAGTATAGGTGGGGCATGTGGGTCGGGGTGGGACTAGTGTAGATGGGGCGTGTTGGTCGGGGTGGGACTAGTGTAGATGGGGCATGTTGGTCGGGGTGGGACGTGTAGATGGAGCATGTTGGTCGGGTTGGGCCTAGTGTAAATGGGGCATGTTGGTGGAGGTGGGATTAGTTTAGATGGGCATGTTGGTGGGGGTGGGACTAGTGTAGATGGGGTATTAGTGTGCACTAGTGGTGGGGCTAGTGTAGATGGGGCATGTTGGTCGGGGTGGGACTAATGTAGATGGGGCATGTTGGTCTGGGTGGGTCTCGTATAGATGGTGCATGTTGGTCGGGGTGGGACTAGTGTAGATGGGGCATGTTGGTCAGGGTGGGACTAGTGTAGATGGGGCATGTTGGTCGGGGTGGGACTAGTGTAGATGGGGCATGTTGGTCGGGGTGGGAAAGTTGGGCTGAAGAGCTTGTTTCCGCACTGTATCTCTCTCTCTCTGTATGTCTCTGCGTCCCTCTATGCCTCTTTCCCTCTCTTTCTGTGGGACAAGTGTAGATGGGGTATATTGGTCGGGGTGGGACTAGTGTAAATTGGGCATGTTGGTCGAGGAGGGATTAGTGTAGATGGGGCATGTTGGTCGGGTTGGGCCTAGTGTAGATGGGGCATGTTGGTCGGGTTGGGCCTAGTGTAAATTGGGCATGTTGGTCGTGGTGGGATTAGTGTAGATGGGGCATGTTGGTGGAGGTGGGACTAGTGTAGATGGGGCATTAGTGTGGACTAGTGGTGGGGCTAGTGTAGATGGGGCATGTTGGTCGGGGTGGGACTAATGTAGATGGGGCATGTTGGTCTGGGTGGGTCTCGTATAGATGGTGCATGTTGGTCGTTGTGGGACTAGTGTAGATGGGGCATGTTGGTCGGGGTGGGACTAGTGTAGATGGGGCATGTTGGTCGGGGTGGCACCAGTGTAGATGGGGCATGTTGGTCGGGGTGGGAAAGTTGGGCTGAAGAGCTTGTTTCCGCACTGTATCTCTCTCTCTCTGTCTGTCTCTGTGTCCCTCTATGTCTCTTTCTCTCTCTTTCTGTGGGACAAGTGTAGATGGGGCATGTTGGTCGGGGTGGGTCTAGTGTAGATGGGGCATGTTGGTCGGGGTGGGACTAATGTAGTTGGGGCATGTGGGTCGGGTGGGAATACTATAGGTGGGGTATGTTGGTCGGGGTGGGTCTAGTGTAGATGGGGCATGTTGGTCGGGTTGGGCCTAGTGTAAATTGGGCATGTTGGTCAAGGTGGGATTAGTGTAGATGGGGCATGTTGATCGGGGTGTGTCTAGTGTAGATGGGGCATATTGGTCGGGGTGGGACTAGTGTAGATGGGGCATGTTGGTCGGGGTGGGACTAGTGTAGATGGGGCATGTTGGTCGGGGTGGGACTAGTGTAGATGGGGCATGTTGGTCGGGGTGGGACTAGTGTAGGTGGGGCATGTTGGTCGGGGTGGGACGTGTAGATGGGGCATGTTGGTTGGGTTGGGCCTAGTGTAAATGGGGCATGTTGGTGGAGGTGGGATTAGTGTAGATGGGGCATGTTGGTGGGGGTGGGACTAGTGTAGATGGCGCATTAGTGTGGACTAGTGGTGGGGCTGGTGTTGATGGGGCATGTTGGTCGGGGTGGGACTAGTGTTGGTAGGGTGGAACAAGTATAGGTGGGGCATGTGGGTCGGGGTGGGACTAGTCGGGGTGGGACTAGTGTAGATGGGGCATGTTGGTCGGGGTGGGACGTGTAGATGGAGCATGTTGGTCGGGTTGGGCCTAGTGTAAATGGGGCATGTTGGTGGAGGTGGGATTAGTTTAGATGGGCATGTTGGTGGGGGTGGGACTAGTGTAGATGGGGTATTAGTGTGCACTAGTGGTGGGGCTAGTGTAGATGGGGCATGTTGGTCGGGGTGGGACTAATGTAGATGGGGCATGTTGGTCTGGGTGGGTCTCGTATAGATGGTGCATGTTGGTCGGGGTGGGACTAGTGTAGATGGGGCATGTTGGTCAGGGTGGGACTAGTGTAGATGGGGCATGTTGGTCGGGGTGGGACTAGTGTAGATGGGGCATGTTGGTCGGGGTGGGAAAGTTGGGCTGAAGAGCTTGTTTCCGCACTGTATCTCTCTCTCTCTGTATGTCTCTGTGTCCCTCTATGCCTCTTTCCCTCTCTGTCTGTGGGACAAGTGTAGATGGGGTATATTGGTCGGGGTGGGACTAGTGTAAATTGGGCATGTTGGTCGAGGAGGGATTAGTGTAGATGGGGCATGTTGGTCGGGTTGGGCCTAGTGTAGATGGGGCATGTTGGTCGGGTTGGGCCTAGTGTAAATTGGGCATGTTGGTCGTGGTGGGATTAGTGTAGATGGGGCATGTTGGTGGAGGTGGGACTAGTGTAGATGGGGCATTAGTGTGGACTAGTGGTGGGGCTAGTGTAGATGGGGCATGTTGGTCGGGGTGGGACTAATGTAGATGGGGCATGTTGGTCTGGGTGGGTCTCGTATAGATGGTGCATGTTGGTCGGGGTGGGACTAGTGTAGATGGGGCATGTTGGTCAGGGTGGGACTAGTGTAGATGGGGCATGTTGGTCGGGGTGGGACTAGTGTAGATGGGGCATGTTGGTCGGGGTGGGAAAGTTGGGCTGAAGAGCTTGTTTCCGCACTGTATCTCTCTCTCTCTGTATGTCTCTGTGTCCCTCTATGCCTCTTTCCCTCTCTTTCTGTGGGACAAGTGTAGATGGGGTATATTGGTCGGGGTGGGACTAGTGTAAATTGGGCATGTTGGTCGAGGAGGGATTAGTGTAGATGGGGCATGTTGGTCGGGTTGGGCCTAGTGTAGATGGGGCATGTTGGTCGGGTTGGGCCTAGTGTAAATTGGGCATGTTGGTCGTGGTGGGATTAGTGTAGATGGGGCATGTTGGTGGAGGTGGGACTAGTGTAGATGGGGCATTAGTGTGGACTAGTGGTGGGGCTAGTGTAGATGGGGCATATTGGTCGTTGTGGTACTAGTGTAGATGGGGCATGTTGGTCGGGGTGGGACTAGTGTAGATGGGGCATGTTGGTCGGGGTGGCACTAGTGTAGATGGGGCATGTTGGTCGGGGTGGGAAAGTTGGGCTGAAGAGCTTGTTTCCGCACTGTATCTCTCTCTCTCTGTCTGTCTCTGTCTCCCTCTATGTCTCTTTCTCTCTCTTTCTGTGGGACAAGTGTAGATGGGGCATGTTGGTCGGGGTGGGTGTAGTGTAGATGGGGCATGTTGGTCGGGGTGGGACTAGTGTAGATGGGGCATGTTGGTTGGGGTGGGACAAGTGTAGATGGGGCATGTTGGTCGGGGTGGGACTAGTGTAGATGGGGCATGTTGATCGGGGTGGGACGTGTAGATGGGGCATGTTGATCGGGTTGGGCCTAGTGTAAATGGGGCATGTTGGTGGAGGTGGGATTAGTGTAGATGGTGCATGTTGGTGGGGGTGGGACTAGTGTAGATGGGGCATTAGTGTGGACTAGTGGTGAGGCTAGTGTAGATGGGGCATGTTGGTCGGGGTGGGACTAATCAAGATGGGGCATGTTGGTCTGGGTGGGTCTCGTGTAGATGGGGCATGTTGGTCGGGGTGGGACTAGTGTAGATGGGGCATGATGGTCAGGGTGGGACTAGTGTAGATGGGGCATGTTGGTCAGGGTGGGACTAGTGTAGATGGGGCATGTTGGTCGGGGTGGGACTAGTGTAGATGGGGCATTAGTGTGGACTAGTGGTGGGGCTAGTGTAGATGGTGCATGGTCGGGGTGGGACTAGTGTAGATGGGGCATGTTGGTCTGGGTGGGTCTCGTGTAGATGGGGCATGTTGGTCGGGGTGGGACTAGTGTAGATGGGGCATGATGGTCAGGGTGGGACTAGTGTAGATGGGGCATGTTGGTCAGGGTGGGACTTGTGTAGATGGGGCATGTTGGTCGGGGTGGGACTAGTGTAGATGGGGCATGTTGGTCGGGGTGGGACTAGTGTAGATGGGGCATGTTGGTCGGGTTAGGCCTAGTGTAAATGGGGCATGTTGGTGGAGGTGGGACTAGTGTAGATGGGGATTAGTGTGGACTAGTGGTGAGGCTAGTGTTGATGGGGCATGTTGGTCGGGGTGGGACTAATGTGGATGGGGAAAGTTGGTCGGGGTGGGACTAGTGTAGATGGGGCATGTTGGTCTGGGTGGGACTCGTGTAGATGGGGCATGTTGGTCGGGGTGGGACTAGTGTAGATGGGGCATGTTGGTCGGGGTGGGAAAGTTGGGCTGAAGAGCTTGTTTCCCCACTGTATCTCTCTCTCTCTGTCTGTCTCTGTGTCCCTCTATGTCTCTTTCTCTCTCTTTCTGTGGGACAAGTGTAGATGGGGCATGTTGGTCGGGGTGGGTCTAGTGTAGATGGGGCATGTTGGTCGGGGTGGGACTAGTGTAGTTGGGGCATGTGGGTCGGGTGGGAATACAATAGGTGGGTTATGTTGGTCGGGGTGGGTCTAGTTTAGATGGGGCATGTTGGTCGGGTTGGGCCTAGTGTAAATTGGGCATGTTGGTCAAGGTGGGATTAGTGTAGATGGGGCATGTTGGTCGGGGTGGGTCTAGTGTAGATGGGGCATATTGGTCGGGGTGGGACTAGTGTAGATGGGGCATGTTGGTCGGGGTGGGACGTGTAGATGGGGCATGTTGGTCAGGTTGGGCCTTGTGTAAATGGGGCATGTTGGTGGAGGTGGGATTAGTGTAGATGGGGCATGTTGGTGGGGGTGGGACTAGTGTAGATGGGGCATGTGCATCGGGGTGGGACTAGTGTAGATGGGGCATGTTGGTCGGGGTGGGACTAGTGTAGATGGGGCATGATGGTCAGGGTGGGACTAGTGTAGATGGGGCATGTTGGTCGGGGTGGGACTAGTGTAGGTGGGGCATGTTGGTCGGGGTGGGACGTGTAGATGGGGCATGTTGGTCGGGTTGGGCCTAGTGTAAATGGGGCATGTTGGTGGAGGTGGGATTAGTGTAGATGGGGCATGTTGGTGGGGGTGGGACTAGTGTAGATGGCGCATTAGTGTGGACTAGTGGTGGGGCTCGTGTTGATGGGGCATGTTGGTCGGGGTGGGACTAATGTAGATGGGGCATGTTGGTCTGGGTGGGTCTCGTATAGATGGTGCATGTTGGTCGGGGTGGGACTAGTGTAGATGGGGCATGTTGGTCAGGGTGGGACTAGTGTAGATGGGCATGTTGGTCGGGGTGGGACTAGTGTAGATGGGGCATGTTGGTCGGGGTGGGAAAGTTGGGCTGAAGAGCTTGTTTCCGCACTGTATCTCTCTCTCTCTGTATGTCTCTGTGTCCCTCTATGCCTCTTTCCCTCTCTTTCTGTGGGACAAGTGTAGATGGGGTATATTGGTCGGGGTGGGACTAGTGTAAATTGGGCATGTTGGTCGAGGAGGGATTAGTGTAGATGGGGCATGTTGGTCGGGTTGGGCCTAGTGTAGATGGGGCATGTTGGTCGGGTTGGGCCTAGTGTAAATTGGGCATGTTGGTCGTGGTGGGATTAGTGTAGATGGGGCATGTTGGTGGAGGTGGACTAGTGTAGATGGGGCATTAGTGTGGACTAGTGGTGGGGCTAGTGTAGATGGGGCATATTGGTCGTTGTGGTACTAGTGTAGATGGGGCATGTTGGTCGGGGTGGGACTAGTGTAGATGGGGCATGTTGGTCGGGGTGGCACTAGTGTAGATGGGGCATGTTGGTCGGGGTGGGAAAGTTGGGCTGAAGAGCTTGTTTCCGCACTGTATCTCTCTCTCTCTGTCTGTCTCTGTCTCCCTCTATGTCTCTTTCTCTCTCTTTCTGTGGGACAAGTGTAGATGGGGCATGTTGGTCGGGGTGGGTGTAGTGTAGATGGGGCATGTTGGTCGGGGTGGGACTAGTGTAGATGGGGCATGTTGGTTGGGGTGGGACTAGTGTAGATGGGGCATGTTGGTCGGGGTGGGACTAGTGTAGATGGGGCATGTTGATCGGGGTGGGACGTGTAGATGGGGCATGTTGATCGGGTTGGGCCTAGTGTAAATGGGGCATGTTGGTGGAGGTGGGATTAGTGTAGATGGTGCATGTTGGTGGGGGTGGGACTAGTGTAGATGGGGCATTAGTGTGGACTAGTGGTGGGGCTAGTGTAGATGGGGCATGTTGGTCGGGGTGGGACTAATCAAGATGGGGCATGTTGGTCGGGGTGGGACTAATCAAGATGGGGCATGTTGGTCTGGGTGGGTCTCGTGTAGATGGGGCATGTTGGTCGGGGTGGGACTAGTGTAGATGGGGCATGATGGTCAGGGTGGGACTAGTGTAGATGGGGCATGTTGGTCAGGGTGGGACTAGTGTAGATGGGGCATTAGTGTGGACTAGTGGTGGGGCTAGTGTAGATGGTGTATGGTCGGGGTGGGACTAGTGTAGATGGGGCATGTTGGTCTGGGTGGGTCTCGTGTAGATGGGGCATGTTGGTCGGGGTGGGACTAGTGTAGATGGGGCATGATGGTCAGGGTGGGACTAGTGTAGATGGGGCATGTTGGTCAGGGTGGGACTAGTGTAGATGGGGCATGTTGGTCGGGGTGGGACTAGTGTAGATGGGGCATGTTGGTCGGGGTGGGACTAGTGTAGATGGAGCATGTTGGTCGGGTTGGGCCTAGTGTAAATGGGGCATGTTGGTGGAGGTGGGACTAGTGTAGATGGGGATTAGTGTGGACTAGTGGTGAGGCTAGTGTAGATGGGGCATGTTGGTCGGGGTGGGACTAATGTGGATGGGGAAAGTTGGTCGGGGTGGGACTAGTGTAGATGGGGCATGTTGGTCTGGGTGGGACTCGTGTAGATGGGGCATGTTGGTCGGGGTGGGACTAGTGTAGATGGGGCATGTTGGTCGGGGTGGGAAAGTTGGGCTGAAGAGCTTGTTTCCCCACTGTATCTCTCTCTCTCTGTCTGTCTCTGTGTCCCTCTATGTCTCTTTCTCTCTCTTTCTGTGGGACAAGTGTAGATGGGGCTTGTTGGTCGGGGTGGGTCTAGTGTAGATGGGGCATGTTGGTCGGGGTGGGACTAGTGTAGTTGGGGCATGTGGGTCGGGTGGGAATACAATAGGTGGGGTATGTTGGTCGGGGTGGGTCTAGTGTAGATGGGGCATGTTGGTCGGGTTGGGCCTAGTGTAAATTGGGCATGTTGGTCAAGGTGGGATTAGTGTAGATGGGGCATGTTGGTCGGGTTGGGTCTAGTGTAGATGGGGCATATTGGTCGGGGTGGGACTAGTGTAGATGGGGCATGTTGGTCGGGGTGGGACGTGTAGATGGGGCATGTTGGTCAGGTTGGGCCTTGTGTAAATGGGGCATGTTGGTGGAGGTGGGATTAGTGTAGATGGGGCATGTTGGTGGGGGTGGGACTAGTGTAGATGGGACATGTGCATCGGGGTGGGACTAGTGTAGATGGGGCATGTTGGTCGGGGTGGGACTAGTGTAGATGGGGCATGTTGGTCAGGGTGGGACTAGTGTAGATGGGGCATGTTGGTCGGGGTGGGACTAGTGTAGGTGGGGCATGTTGGTCGGGGTGGGACGTGTAGATGGGGCATGTTGGTCGGGTTGGGCCTAGTGTAAATGGGGCATGTTGGTGGAGGTGGGATTAGTGTAGATGGGGCATGTTGGTGGGGGTGGGACTAGTGTAGATGGCGCATTAGTGTGGACTAGTGGTGGGGCTAGTGTTGATGGGGCATGTTGGTCGGGGTGGGACTAGTGTAGATGGGGCATGTTGGTAGGGTGGGACAAGTATAGGTGGGGCATGTGGGTCGGGGTGGGACTAGTGTAGATGGGGCATGTTGGTTGGGGTGGGACTAGTGTAGATGGGGCATGTTGGTCGGGGTGGGACGTGTAGATGGAGCATGTTGGTCGGGTGGGCCTATGTAAATGGGGCATGTTGGTGGAGGTGGGATTAGTTTAGATGGGCATGTTGGTGGGGGTGGGACTAGTGTAGATGGGGTATTAGTGTGCACTAGTGGTGGGGCTAGTGTAGATGGGGCATGTTGGTCGGGGTGGGACTAATGTAGATGGGGCATGTTAGTCTGGGTGGGTCTCGTATAGATGGTGCATGTTGGTCGGGGTGGGACTAGTGTAGATGGGGCATGTTGGTCAGGGTGGGACTAGTGTAGATGGGGCATGTTGGTCGGGGTGGGACTAGTGTAGATGGGGCATGTTGGTCGGGGTGGGAAAGTTGGGCTGAAGAGCTTGTTTCCGCACTGTATCTCTCTCTCTCTGTATGTCTCTGTGTCCCTCTATGCCTCTTTCCCTCTCTTTCTGTGGGACAAGTGTAGATGGGGTATATTGGTCGGGGTGGGACTAGTGTAAATTGGGCATGTTGGTCGAGGAGGGATTAGTGTAGATGGGGCATGTTGGTCGGGTTGGGCCTAGTGTAGATGGGGCATGTTGGTCGGGTTGGGCCTAGTGAAAATTGGGCATGTTGGTCGTGGTGGGATTAGTGTAGATGGGGCATGTTGGTGGGGGTGGGACTAGTGTAGATGGGGCATTTGTGTGGACTAGTGGTGGGGCTAGTGTAGATGGGCCATATTGGTCGTTGTGGTACTAGTGTAGATGGGGCGTTGGTCGGGGTGGGACTAGTGTAGATGGGGCATGTTGGTCGGGGTGGCACTAGTGTAGATGGGGCATGTTGGTCGGGGTGGGAAAGTTGGGCTGAAGAGCTTGTTTCCGCACTGTATCTCTCTCTCTCTGTCTGTCTCTGTGTCCCTCTATGTCTCTTTCTCTCTCTTTCTGTGCGACAAGATTAGATGGGGCATGTTGGTCGGGGTGGGTCTAGTGTAGATGGGGCATGTTGGTCGGGGTGGGACTAGTGTAGATGGGGCATGTTGGTTGGGGTGGGACTAGTGTAGATGGGGCATGTTGGTCGGGGTGGGACTAGTGTAGATGGGGCATGTTGGTCGGGGTGGGACGTGTAGATGGGGCATGTTGATCGGGTTGGGCCTAGTGTAAATGGGGCATGTTGGTGGAGGTCGGATTAGTGTAGATGGTGCATGTTGGTGGGGGTGGGACTAGTGTAGATGGGGCATTAGTGTGGACTAGTGGTGGGGCTAGTGTAGATGGGGCATGTTGGTCGGGGTGGGACTAATCTAGATGGGGCATGTTGGTCTGGGTGGGTCTCGTGTAGATGGGGCATGTTGGTCGGGGTGGGACTAGTGTAGATGGGGCATGATGGTCAGGGTGGGACTAGTGTAGATGGGGCATGTTGGTCAGGGTGGGACTAGTGTAGATGGGGCATGTTGGTCGGGGTGGGACTAGTCTAGATGGGGCATTAGTGTGGACTAGTGGTGGGGCTAGTGTAGATGGTGCATGCTCGGGGTGGGTCTAGTGTAGATGGGGCATGTTGGTCTGGGTGGGTCTCGTGTAGATGGGGCATGTTGGTCGGGGTGGGACTAGTGTAGATGGGGCATGATGGTCAGGGTGGGACTAGTGTAGATGGGGCATGTTGGTCAGGGTGGGACTAGTGTAGATGGGGCATGTTGGTCAGGGTGGGACTAGTGTAGATGGGGCATGTTGGTCGGGGTGGGACTAGTGTAGATGGGGCATGTTGGTCGGGGTGTGACTAGTGTAGATGGGGCATGTTGGTCGGGTTGGGCCTAGTGTAAATGGGGCATGTTGGTGGAGGTGGGACTAGTGTAGATGGGGATTAGTGTGGACTAGTGGTGGGGCTAGTGTAGATGGGGCATGTTGGTCGGGGTGGGACTAATGTGGATGGGGCAAGTTGGTCGGGGTGGGACTAGTGTAGATGGGGCATGTTGGTCGGGGTGGGACTAGTGTAGTTGGGGCATGTGGGTCGGGTGAGACTAGTATAGGTGGGGCATGTTGGTCGGGGTGGACCTAGTGTAGGTGGGGCATGTTGGTCGGATTGGGCCTAGTGTAGATGGGGCATGTTGGGTGGGTTGGGCCTAGTGTAAATGGGGCACGTTGGTGGAGGTGGGATTAGTGTAGATGGGGCATGTTGGTGGGGGTGGGACTAGTGTAGATGGGGCATGTGGGTCGGGTGGGACTAGTATATGTGGGGCATGTGGGTCGGGGTGGGACTAGTGTAGATGGGGCGTGTTGGTCGGGGTGGGACTAGTGTAGATGGGGCATGTTGGTCGGGGTGGGACTAATGTAGATGGGGCATGTTGGTCGGGTTGGGCCTAGTGTAAATGGGGCATGTTGGTGGAGGTGGGACTTGTGTAGATGGGGATTAGTGTGGACTAGTGGTGGGGCTAGTGTAGATGGGGCATGTTGGTCGGGGTGGGACTAATGTGGATGGGGCATGTTGGTCGGGGTGGGACTAGTGTAGATGGGGCATGTTGGTCTGGGTGGGACTCGTGTAGATGGGGCATGTTGGTCGGGGTGGGACTAGTGTAGTTGGGGCATGTGGGTCGGGTGAGACTAGTATAGGTGGGGCATGTTGGTCGGGGTGGGCCTAGTGTAGATGGGGCATGTTGGGCGGGTTGGGCCTAGTGTAAATGGGGCACGTTGGTGGAGGTGGGATTAGTGTAGATGGGGCATGTTGGTGGGGGTGGGACTAGATGGGGCATGTGGGTCGGGTGGGACTAGTATATGTGGGGCATGTGGGTCGGGGTGGGACTAGTGTAGATGGGGCGTGTTGGTCGGGGTGGGACTAGTGTAAATGGGGCATGTTGGTCGAGGTGGGACTAGCGTAGATGAGGCGTGTTGGTCGGGGTGGGACTACTGTAGATGGGGCATGTTGGTCGGGGTGGGACTAGTGTAGATGGGGCATGTTGGTCGGGGTGGGATTAGTGTAGATGGGGCATGTTGGTGGGACTAGTGCAGATGGGGCAACAGTGTGGACTAGTGGTGGGGCATGTTGGTCGGGGTGGGACAAGTGTAGATGGGGCATGTGGGTCGGGTGGGACTATTATAGGTGGGGCATGTGGGTCGGGGTGGGACTAGTGTAGATGGGGCATGTTGGTCGGGGTGGTACTAGTTTAGATGGGGCATGTTGGTCGGGGTGGGACTAGTGTAGATGGGGCATGTTGGTCGGGGTGGGACTAGTGTAGATGGGGCATGTGGGTCGGGTGGGACTAGTATAGGTGGGGCATGTGGGTCGGGGTGGGACTAGTGTAGATGGGGCATGTTGGTCGGGGTGGGACTAGTGTAGATGGGGAATGTTGGTCGGGGTGGGATTAGTGTAGATGGGTCATGTTGGTGGGACTAGTGTAGGTGGGGCATTAGTGTGGACTAGTGGTGGGGCATGTTGGTCGGGGTGGGACTAGTTTAGATGGGGCATGTGGGACTTGTATAGGTGGGGCATGTGGGTCGGGGTGGGACTAGTGTAGATGGGGCATGTTGGTCGGGGTGGGACTAGTGTAGATGGGGCATGTTGGTCGGGGTGGGACTAGTGTAGATGGGGCATGTTGGTCGGGGTGGGATTAGTGTAGATGGGGCATGTTGGTGGGACTAGTGTAGATGGGGCATTAGTGTGGACTAGTGGTGGGGCATGTTGGTCGGGGTGGGACAAGTGTAGATGGGGCATGTGGGTCGGGTGGGCTCTCTCTCTCTCAGGATTTGGATGAAGATAGAGCCATTCCTGCCAACCGTGGGCCTAACTGCAGATAGATACATAACATAATCAACACATAGGATAGGAACAGAAATGATCTGCAAATAGAAACGGCATTGGCCAGGACAGATATTTATAAGGCCACGTTCTTTGTAAGAACCGCAATCGAATGGAATAAATGAGACAACAATGTCGTCTAAATGTTTAAGAAGGAACTGCAGATGCTGGAAAATCGAAGGTAGACACAAAATGCTGGAGTAACTCAGCGGGTGAGGCAGCATCTACGGAGCGAAGGAATAGGTGACGATTCGGGTTGAAACCTTTCTTCAGACTCAAGAACCATTTCCTTCACTCCATAGATGCTGCCTCACATGCTGAGATTCTCCAACCTTTTTGTCTAACAACAAGTCAAATCACCTTCACGGGACAATAGACAACAGGAGCAAGAGGAGGTCATTCGGCCCTTCGTGCCAGCACCGCCATTCAATGTGATCATGGCTGATCATCCCCAGTCAGGACCCCGTTCCTGACTTCTCCCCAGATCCCCTAACTCCGCTATCTTTAAGAGCCCTATCTAGCTCACTCTTGAAAAAAACATCCAGAGAACCGGCCTCCACTGCCTTCTGAGGCAGATAATTCCACAGACTCACAACTCTCCGGGTGGAAAATTTCTCCTCCTCTCAGTTCAAATTGGCCGACGCCTTATTCTTAAACTGTGGCCCCTGGTTCTGGACTCCCCCAACATCGGGAACATGTCTCCTGCCTCTAGTGTTTAATCATTGATCTAATATCACTAAATAAATCTGTTGAGTATATACACTTTAAGATGGAGACGGGTTTTTGTCACTGCCAGACATCTGATCTCCAAAGGATACCTATGGGGAGCATTGATATGGAAGATGCTAACTATCTTATACCTATACACTAGGATCATTATAGATATGGGAGCATAGAGCATTCCCTATGGTCTAACCTCAGCCCTAAACTATTATAAATATTTAAAAAATGGCCATGAAAATATTAAGAAAACAAGCATAATCATGGCATATATTGGATGATATCCTCATATTAGGGGAAACAAAGGAATTAGCTGTGGCAGCAGTTCTAGCTACGAAACAGCTCCCTAAAGTTCTGAGGTTTATCCCACGCCCAGATAAACCAGAATTGAAGCGTTAACTACCATGGATTATCTGGGCTTCAATAATAATTCCGTCCATATGACTGTTACTTTGCCAAGGTACTTGGGTCACTATAATCAAATCATGAATGTACCCACTGAAGCTATATCACAATTACGGTGGTGGGCAGACATATATTTGGCATAGTTTTCAGCCCTATTATCATCACCAATCCCAACTTGGTTATTAAAAACTGATGCCAGTACTTTAGGCTGGGGAGCAACTAAACTCCATATCCAGCACAGGTAACAGATGGACCAATTCACAAACATCGTTACTACACATACCGGGCATCAACTACTTGGGATTGGTGATCGCCTATTGGGCTAAAAAGCATATGCATTTCAAATGCAGCACGTACATATGTGGTTACGGATTGATAATACTATGGTGGTGGCTTATATCAACCATATGGGGAGCATAATAATCATTATTG